>JABUQX010072961.1:0-13710 GCA_015478945.1 Trachelipus rathkii
CCATATACCGGAATGGAAGGGCAATTAGCAGCGAAAAGTTGACGGCCAGGAAGAGGCGATAGCAGAGTTCATGAGAAGGAGTCACCTGCGGAACCAACGAAAGCGCTGGCCCAGAATTCGATCAGAGAAGCAAGTTCTAGAGGACTGATCGATAATACGAAGAACATCCTGCTGCAGTAGTATGAGCAAGAAAAATAGCCAGGCATCGTCCCGTCGCTCCTTACGACGGATGGCGTCGAAGTTTCACCTGATAGAGAGCGGCAGAAGGATCGCTCTTATTCGCGTCATACGAAAGTGTGGTGCGATAGGTAACAGTACCCATGGCGGACCTGACGCTGGCGGGAGGAAGAAGCGAGGGGGAACCGATGGACCACGAGAAGCGACAAAAGTTGGAAGGAGTGCGATCACGGAAGCGAAAGGTGTTATTAATTAACTAGCCGAAGTGCATAGACAAGAGGAGCAAAATTTTATCTCCGCCTATGCCATTTCAAATAAACCGACACGGGCTCGCAGAGATGCTAGAGAAGATTGTACTGCGAAAAAGAGAGGGTGAGGAAGGTTGGGAGATCGTGGTGAATAGGAGGTTGAGCGGGAAAGGCGGCAGAAGGCGGCCTTGATGGAGAAGGGGAATGCTATGTTGCGCGTGAGGCGCAGCTAGTTTGCGGGGAAGAAGAGGCAAGGTAGCGGTGCGTAGGTTGTGGGAGAGACTTGCGAAAACGTTGGAAGTAGAGGAATCATAGGTGGAGCGCAAACCCTGTAACCGCCCATGGCGGCAACTCATGACGAGTTTGCGCTCGGAGTTCGAAACGACTGCAGGGAAACATTGTGATGCTCAACGGGCATCTTCTGGAGGAAGAGTGTATGAATAATTTGCACCTGTCGCGGAGAAGGTGTACCCCCCAACAAACCCAGCATTCTCGTCGTCATCAACTCTGGTGGTTTTTTGATCGCCCAGGGCAACGCCTCGAAGCAGCGTCTCTACCCGTTCCTCCCCGTGGGGCCATAGCGCGTCGGTTAATGAGCTGTCTGGCAAAGCGGTCGGTAATGAGTGTCTGGAGAGCGGCGTTTCTGCTAAACCGTCCCTAATTTGGCGCAGACAAGACTTCTTGGAAGGAAGAAGAATATGATTAATACAGATGTATGAGCCACACCAGGATAGACCCCTGAATGAGAAGGTGGAATTCAATGAATAGCTGCACAATTTATATGGCGGCAAAAATGAGGAAATTAAAATTCGGATGGGAGATTTAAACGCACACGTGGGAAGAGAAAGAATGGGAAGGGAAAACAGTGATGTTGAGAAATGTAGTGGGAGAGAAAAACAAGGAAGGGGACAACCATTATGAGGCTAGACCAAGAATTAAGAACAACGATTGCTGCGATACTTGAAATTGCCCAAAAATACTTATTCAAAAAAAAAAAAAGAAAAAAATTTTTTTTTTTTTTTTTTTGTTTACTTATTGAGTGAGTGTACAAGGTTCCTCCCGCCACAAGACTCAAAATCCTATTGCAAATGAACAAGGGTAATTAATAATAATAATTATAAAATAATGAATAATAGTAATAATAATGAATAAGTTTAATAATATAACTAATAATAATATAATAATAAGTAATAATAATTAATAATAATAATAATAATAATAATAAGAGATAATTAAAAATGATAAGAACAATAAAACAAATAACTGATAATAATAATAATTAATAATACCAGATTCAAAACTGAGTTACGTGGTCTGTATGGAATACAGAACTGTACCAAGGTAGGGGTCCAACATGCTGGGATTTGATGCGGGAACAGGCCGGTGGCACTCCTGCCGCTGCGACTTCTTTTGAGGCTGTTACGAAGGGCGTGAGTGATTTGAGCCAGGAAGGCGTTAAGGAAAAGAGAGGAAGAAACGCGAAACACATTAAGTGGGTAAATCTACCCGTTAAGAACAATTGATATATATAAGAAAAAAAAATTTAATTTTTTTATATGCGTATTTCTGCGACAGGTTAGAGCGAGTTAGGAGATTCCTGGTCTTGCTGTGGCGTGGTGCAGGCTCTCGTCCGTGGAACCAATCTTCACTCTTCTGGGGTCACCATCTGAAGCTGAATGGATTAGGATAGCTTCTTTTACTTTGATTGTAAGATGTAACTCGTGATCTTCTTTACACGTTTATTTTGCTAACTTTGTTTTTGAAGTGAGGATTGGATTACAGTCGATTAGCTTAACTTTTATTTATTGTAGATGTAATACTCGTGATCGTTCACTCATTTATTTTGTTTAAAAATTTGGTGGATGATTGAATATCTCAAGTGAATATTTAGGCGCCAGTTTGATGTCCTCGTAAAGTTTCATTCAATATAACATGTTTTAAGGTAATGTGTAGTAGCTTGTGTGGGACGAAGATTATCGCTCGTGATTTCTGTCGCCACGAATAATCAGATGCTTTGGCTTAAGTTTAGGGTGGATTCTTTTTTATCTTTCTTTAATCTTTTTTTATTTTCTATTTTGATTATTGATATACTTCTAGGAGGTGTGTCCACAATATAGATTGAGACATTTAAATAAAGGGACATTTTATTTAAAGGGACATTTAAAAGGTATTTAACAGAAACATCATTAGTGTTTTTGTGTAAGATAAATTATATATTATACAATAGATATAAGCAAAAAATCTTAAAACTTCTAAATTAAATATATACTTACAGTTAAAGGCTAATGTCTAATTCTAAACAACCTCACAAAGAAAACAATAATAAACAAATAAACAAACAAACGCGAACAAGGAAACAAAGAAAGAGTCCCAAAATGTTCGTCTTGACTCTATAAATAAATTGAATAAGGTCGAAGAAGAAACAAGTTTATTCTCTCGTTTTATGTTTCTTCCCGATTATTTTTATTTTCATGAAATGTATGAAAGTTTTAGTAAAAGGTTAAAATACAATTACTGGAAGCTTGATTCCTAAATCTTCTGATCATAGATAGTTTTATGACATAGACTATGACCTACAACGCACACATAAACCTATATTATTATATATTATATAATATATATAATATTTATATATATATCTATATATTATTATATATATATATTATATTATATAATATGTTATATTATATTATTAAAAAAATATAGTATCTATATATATATATATATATATATAATATATAATTAAATTTATAATATATATATTTAATATATATATTATATATATATACTTAATAATATATATATATTATTATAATAATTATATATATATATATTAAGTATATATATTATATATAATATTAAACTATTATATATATATATAATATTATTAAATAATATACCTAATATATATATATAATATATTATTGAATTATATAATATATTTATATATATATATATTTAATATATGGTTATATATTATATATATATATATGCTAAGTAGACGTACATTATAAGTAGACAGGATTAGGGATTAATCATACTATAGAATACCATAGCCAAATTTATAAAAATCGATTTTCTTTTTTATTCTTTTTCTACTCAAGTATAAATAATTTATGATATTTGTTTTGTAGAGATTTTATGATTTTATTTTATTTGAAAATAACTAAATAAACGATAATATAATAAAGAAAAACTTAGTTTATGTTAATATATATGTAATAAGTTTAGATTAATCTAAATGAGTGTGCGATACACATTATCTCCACAATAATAGTATTGTAATTTGATATTAAATTTTTTTTTTATTTTTTTTTTTTTTTATTTTTTTGTTTTATTTTTTTTTTTATTGTTTAAAATAGGGTACTTATTAAAAATAAATGAAATGTATTTAGAGACAAGTAGTAATATTTAAACATTATAGAATTATATCTTATCAATAAATTTAGATTTTTCTGAGTATTGCTAAATCTATTTAACCTTTTAGTTCTATTTCTTATTTTAAGTATTAAATTTTTTTTTATTTAGATATAATATTTATTTTTTATTTTTTAAAATAGAATGTAATATAATTTAACGCACACCGAAATTTGAGTTTACTATAGGGCCTATTCTCCTTTTGGAGAAACTTCTCCCGATTTTACTCCTGAGCGGGAAGACTTATCTGAATTAGTGATTCGAACGAATCTCATACGAGAAATTGCGAGAAAATGTGAAACCTAAGAGAACTACGATATCAGATAAAGTTTGTTGCGACAACAAAAAAAGCAATATGTAAACTCACGAAGAATAATATGAACTTATAATCTGCTGAATAATAGATATGGATGCATGATATAACAGGAACTATTATATTTTTATTTAATTATAAGTATTTAATTTCGATATTAGAAATACACAATAATTGGTCAGTAATGGTGATATTTAAATTATTTTCTATAATGAGCTGTGGCGTCACTTGATTGGCCATTAACATATATAAATTATATTTTTTATTTTATATTTATATTTTTTTTTATACATTTTCTCAATTATGTTCAAATATATTTTACCTATAGTAGATTCCATAATTATATAATACGGTATTTATCTCTGCAACCTCTTTCTTTAATTGTTTTTAGATATCATTATATATAGTCTTAAGCTTTTATATATATTATAATTAATATTTATTATATTAATCATAATATATTTATATTATAATATATTTATATATGTATTATAATATATATATTAGTAACAGATATATTAATAATATTATATAATATATATATATTATTTATATTTAATATATTATTAATTATATATATATATATATATATTAAATTAATATATATACCTATTAAAAAAAGAGTCAAACTTAAATTTAGTATAAGTATATTTATTATATAATATATTTATTATACATATTATAATTATATATATATAGTATATAATAATATATTAATATTATATAATATTTTTTTATATATATATATATATATATAATATATATATTAATATATTAATATATATTATATATATAATATATATAATATATATTTATATATGATATATATATATAATTAATATATATAATATATAATATAATAATATTATATATCATATATATATATATATATATTAAGTATATTATATTATATATATATATATATAATTATATTTTACTAGCATATAATATTCTAACCTTTATTAATATGTCACATTAGAGACTCATAATTATTGAAGTTATATAAATAACATTCAATATAATATATTTAATATAAGAGTGAATAAAAAAGGTAAAGAAAATAAAATTAGAAATCATACATCACTAATTACTACGGAAATAAGAAGTAGAGAGTTAAGAGATATGAAATATAGTAAATAAGATATAGATAGATGAATTAAGAATAGAGAGAGAGAAATAATGAAATGAAAGAAGAGAAAATGAGAGTACGTGGTAGTATATATATAAAGAGTATATAATATATTTATAGAGTAAATATATAGAGAAATATATATATTAATGATAGATATAGTAGAGATAATAGAAGTTATATATATATTTGAAAGTAGGAGGATGAGACTGTAGAACCTTAGGTCACTTAATTTATAACTGAGTTATTTTTCAGACATCTTCCATTTATATAATGAGTCCTTATTTTAGAGTCGTCACAATAAACTACTAAAATAATATATAGTAAATTGAATATATATAATCATCAAATTAACAAATTGGGAAGATAATAATATAAAGTATAACAAATTTAAGCCAATAAATAAGTTTTGGTTGTACTCGTAATAACTGAATTAGAGTTAGATATTACTCAAATATACATATACACTTGTTTTTCTCAAAATTAAATGATTAATATTAAAGCTTATATTAAATTATATTTTAATATAAAGGTTATCAACTATAAATTAATAATATTAGTACCGATACATGTAATATATATAATATGTCACTCTAGAGAATATATAGTATATATGTTTAAATAATTAATAATAAGTATATATAATATATAAATAATTTTAATATTATATTTAAAATCTATTAATATATAAATTATAATAAATATAAATCAATTTAATAGTTAACTATCTAAAATTTATTTAAATAATAAATCCTATAATTTCTTAGACTATCTAAAATATTAATAATAAATCGATAATTATTATCTTATTCACTGTATACTCTAATTATTTTATTCAGATCTAATATTAATGATTTATTCACTCCTCAGTTTATTAACTATGTATAGTTCACATATTATTATATATGAGTTTTGTTATAATTTATTGCGATTAGAAATTTTTTTTTGTTCATTGAATGATGTACCTTCCCATATTTTTTAACTTCCTAAATTAAAGATTTATTGCTCTTCATCGATTTTTTCACCGATAATTTCTATTAAAGTGTATACAAGCGCTTTCATGATTGATTTTTATTTTATAAGAATGAGACTTTGTTTTTTAACTCAATAAATAAACAACATAATACAGATTTTAAAGCTGAACTTTTTAATCTATATATTATTTCAGACTGGTCCACTTTTACTCAAGTAATCATCAGAGACGAGTTCTAGGTATATAACTATATATATAATAAATTAGTAATAAAACAAAATTAATTATTAAATTTTTATTTTAATTATATATCAACATTCATTTAAAATATAATAATAACTCAAATTTAAATTATAATATTTGACTTAATACATATGATCTTAACGATATTATAGAGATATAATATTTTTAATCAAATTATAACACTTACTATCTATTTACTAGTCTAATACACTCTAATAAAAAATTGTTAATATAAATAAAAAAAAAAATTTTCCATGCTATTCTATTTTCCCATTTAATATTCAAATCTCATCTATAATATAATGGGTAAGTTAATATAATGATAATATAATAATTATCAGTAATAAATTAAATTCATCACAATATACATTAGTCTCACAAATTTAACTCTATATAAAGAAATAATTGACAATTAGATGTTACTATATAAGCTAATAATTATTAAACTTTCTTTTCTATTTTTCTGAATTAGATAAACATTTCGAATGCGACGATTGTTATCAACGAAATCTTTCAAAATTAGTCGTGGTTGTCGAAATCGAAAACGAGAGAATAATCGAATGGGAAATTACTAAAACTCCGCCGCCGATCGAAAAGTTCGTGAAATTATCAGAACGGGAACAACAAGAAGCGGCAGGAGATGAAGAAGATGAATCTAAATTTGGTGGGATACTAAGAATGTTGGAAATTAATTTTTGGAAACTTCTTACTAAAGATCGAGAAAGAAACGAAATAAAAGTACCATTCTGCCTCTTATGCAAAGGAATTTACGCAGTTGTGGCGCTCTTTATGCTATATATAATATATTATATATTATATATATATATTATATATAAATTATATATTTCATATATTAATATCATATATTTATTATTATATATATTAATATTTATATAATTACTTAACATTATAATATATATATATAATATATTACTATAATAGTATTTAATAGTAATATTAATATATTAAATATCTTAATATTATATATTATATAGTTATATTAATTAATATATAGTTAATATTAATATTATATATATATAATATTAATATATTAATATTATATATAATTATTAATACTATATATATATTTAATATATTAAAGATTATATATATATTTTATATATATATATATATATATATATATATATATAATATATATATATATATATGATTATTTTATTAATTATATATTAATTTAAAATTGTATTTCTTTTACATACATTAATTTAAGGTTAATCTTTTATATCTATATTTTCTGTATATATATATATATATATATTTATTAATAATATATATATATAATATATTATGTATTATAGTAATAAATATATATATATAGTCAATTAATATTATATAAAATTAATTAATATATTAATATATTAATAATATTATATATATATAATCATATATATATATATATTATATATATATATTATATATTGCATAATACTATTATATAATTATATATTAATTATATATATTATATCAAATAATATATATTACTATATTAATAAAAATATATAATAATTACTATTAATAGTTTATATTTACATTATATATATATATATTAATACTAATATATATTAATTAATTAATATATAGTATATATATAATATTAATATTAAATTATATTATTAATTAATACTTATATCTTATAATATATATATATCTATATATATATATTAATATATATATTATATATATATTAAATTAATTAATATATTAATATTTTAATATTTCGTATACTTTAATATATATCTATATATACGTATATATTATATATAATTATATTATATTAAATATAATATATTATAATAGTAATTATATTATAATTTAATATATATAATAATATACTATTAGATAATATATATATTATTATAATATATAATAATATATTATAATATATACTATATATATTCAGTATATATAGATTATACTTAATCTTTTATACATATTTAAATTAGATATTATTATATAACAGAGTCAATACTAGATTAATATTTATATAATTAATGATATATATAGTGTAATATATATAAGTTGCGAGTGAGTTGACATGAGAGGAGTGAGGCGTTTGAGAGGAAAAACTTGTTTTTAAATTTCTATTTTTATTTAGTAGATAGTAGCAATATCCTCCCAACGGAAATTTATTATTTTTATTATTGCTGGCATTAAAGTAGAAAAAATAAAAAAAAGGTGAAAAATTATATTATTAATAAGCAAAAATTAGCTGTCATTCAAACAAGGTCATCGCACACATACACATAACACACACACACACTCTGCAAATAGATATATATATGATATATATAATATAGTATATATAATATATATTATCTATATAGTATTATATATATATATATATATGTATATATGATAATATATATATATATGATATTTATATATTATTTATATATATAGACTGTATATATTAATTATATATATATATATATATTATATACTAAGCATATATTAGTATTATATGACATAAGTATACAGATATTCGTATATTATATACTATATACTATTATATAGTATATGATATAATATATTATATAATATCTATATTATATATATATATATATAGTATATATATACTATAGTAGTATTAATATAGTATTGTATATATATTATATATAATATATATATATTTAATTTATAGTTATATATATATATAGTATATAGTATCGTATATATATATATATATTAATACATATATTTATATAAGTATCTATAATATTTTATATAAAGAATATATACTTACTATATATATATATATATAGTATGTATTATATATATATATAATTGATATTATATATACAGTATTTATATACTATATTTATAATATCTTATATATATATCTATATTTATAACATCTATTATATCTATATAGTATAGTAATATACTATGTATATATTTTTATATATTACCTATAATATTAACTTATATATATATAATATATATGTAGTATATATACTATAATAATATAACCGTTATAGAAAAAACGTATATAGTATATATATATTACATATATAGTAAGTTATATACATATATATAATATATATATATATATATAATATATATTAACGGTACATAATATACATATAATTAAGAGTGACTATATATATATTATAGTTATATTATTTACGTATAATATATATATATTATATAGTATAATATATTCTAATTATAGTATATATATATAATATATATTATACTATATGACTAAGTATACATATATAATATATCTATATTATATATATATATATATAGTATTATATTATATATTATGCTATATAGATTTTATAGTATATATAAGTATACCTGTATAGTATATCTTATATATATTATAATATATATTAATCTATATATATATATATCTCAGTATATACGACCGAATTAGATTCCGAGTATTGTTCTGGATTTATTCTAAGATCATAAAATAGGACGACGTGCGCAGATCGGGCAATTCATGTTATATAGAACCACTGATTGGTGAATGATATTAGGGTACGTAAGCACGTCAATACTTGTTATGCTTCTTGTAAGGGTTGACACTGTCAAATATTAATAAATCTTCACAATGACCTCAGTGCTAGCTAGAGCTTAATAGGTAATAAAGCATCGCTTAGTCTGTTAGAAGGAATTAAATATAGTTATATATAGTTTATATATATAGCGTATGACATATAGTAGTATATCGATAGTTATACGATATACTAATATATTTATCCTATATATATATATAGTATACTGATATATAATAATATATACTGTAGTGTAAACTCTTCTCTCTTGCTTCGGGGACTCCATTATAACTTGTCAAATCATGTTTATTTTATGTTCGTACTTATGCAAGATTTGGCGCGGCAAAATTTAGCATCAGTCAAGTGAAATTACTATAAGAACCGACGTCATTTTGAATACTCTTCATCAGATATCAGTCAGATCAAATTATTTAAGAATTCAAAGAAAATCTCACTCAAGATACTTCTCTTCAGAATCTCTCGCGCGGCAATGAGCGTAAATTTCAGGAAAGGCTGAGTGACCGAATTTCGAATCACCAAGTTTTCGCCGCTAAACAAAGAGTCAGAGGCAAGTGCGAAAAACGCACTGGAAAAGCTGCGACGACTGGCAATTCGCCTACAGAGAGTCTCTCAACAGGTAGGGACTTTTGTTACTTTTATTAGCTTTAATGGTGGCATATTCTACTATGGTTGAATAACATAGTCTCATTAAAAATATGGATATCTAAGTTAGCCAACGCTCTTATAGTAGGGTGGCTTGCTCACACAGAAGAAACCACCAAATCTAGCAAGTCCTTACTTCATATAATTGGGTGAAGCCGTCGGAAGAAGAACACGGCCCACAACTGTCAATCAATCACGCCTTCTGAAATACACAAAATGAAGACTTATCAAAAAAAGCTAGCATACTATCCAAAATTCCAAACAGAAAATCTAAGAAGAAAAATAAAGCAAACTAACATTACCAATACGAACTTCAATTTTTGCCATTTTAAATTAATTTTGGATTATGGTCGTTTCAATCTTTTTCAACAACTATCACAGTTCGAGGATTCATCCGTCAGACTCATAGCAAACCGTCCTTTAGTTAGGATACTTCTATTTGCATGTTATAGTTTGGATTACGAATATTAGGCTATAAATTGATTGATTTGATGTAAGGCTTAAAGACTTAAGTCACATATCCTCCCAAGGAAACTTCAGTAGGAATTAAGATATCAAAATTTCAAGCAATTTCGGCCTCTACATAGTGTAACTTGCCTTTTTGTTGGTGATTTGCTCTTATCGCATTTTAAGTTTGGATTAGTGGGCAGAAATTCATTTTTGAATCCACTACGAACTTTGATTCCTTTTGGAATTCTAAATGGTTCTGTGACCTCTCCCTTTTTTGTATGAAGAAATTTTTCAAATAAAGAGCCTAAACTTCAAGCAACTTCGCCTCTTCATATGTCACGCAATGTTTCTCTGGCGTAACTACAGCTTCTGAAAACTACGTGCGCGCTTGGTCAAGGTATCATGGATAGCGGTTAGAGAACGTCTTATACTGACCTTTCCGCTCTGATTTAACTGGTTCGATCAATGTGGCCTATTAACCTTGTGAATAATTCAATTGTTTCATATGCATTAATTATTATGTATTAACATTTTTTGTACTTTTTAAGCATTTAAATGTTTGTATGTTTGTTTATATGTATACGGATATAACCAAATATGCTTGTGTTTGAATGCACTTTTTATTTTCTGTATATATAACCAGCATTATTGGTATTTTTATACTGTATTCATAATACTCTGTATATATGTCTAGATCTTGCGGGATGAACCCATTTGGCTCGTATCTTGAATATTGCTTCAAATTTTCAATGTATACTATTTTTGGCCTTCAATATGTTTGTATGTTTTGTATGTCTGACTGGACATAATTAAATATGCTTGCATTTGATAGTACTTTAATATAATTGTATTTTAGTTATTATTTCGTGTATAATCATTATAACATAACATTTCTCACTCTGCGTTGTTTGCGGCAGTCAAGATGAACTTGTAAGTCTTGTTTGTACATTTTAATTTATGTTCGTACTTTTATGCTAAGATTGGGTTGCGGAGCAAAATTTTAGCATAAGTCAACGTGAAATATTACAATATAACCGTCATTTTGAGATCTACAGTTCCAATAACATAGATCAAGTTAATGAAGGAATCAAAGAAAAGATCTCACTCAAGATACTCTCTTCAAAAATCTCTCTCCGCAGAGAGAGGATAAAGTTCCAAGGAAAAGGCTGAGGACTCGGAATTCGATCCTCAATTTTCGGCCGCTACAAACCGAGGAGTGCAGAGGCGAGTTCGAAAAACGCACTGGAAACTGTAGGCTGCGGACTTGCAAATTGCGCCCTACAGAGAGTATGCTCAAACAGAAGGGACTGTTTGTTAGGCTTTTATCCTTTAAGCTTGGGGCATATGTCTATCTTTGTTGAATAAATAACGCGTCATTAATAAATATGGATTCTCTAAATTAGCCAACCTCTTCATATATGGGCCGGGCTTGGTTATGGGAGGTGCTTGTCTCCAAAAAATCAACAACTTAGCAATATTTCCCTATATCTATATAATATCTGTGTGTTAGGTTTGTTGTCCGGTATATATATATATAACGTAGTATATATATATACTATACTAGTATTATATATATATATATAATATATAGTATATATATATTGTATATAGTAGTAATGTATTAATACTTCTATATATATTATAGTAATATTATTATATCATACTATTAAACACTTTTATTGGTTTCTGGTGTTCTGTGGTGGCTGTATATATATCATATATATATAATATAGCTTATATACTATATATATATATATATAATATTATATATAGTATCTATACTATACCTAGTATTACATTTTAAGGATTAATAATTTAATAATATAGTTACATATGTATATAAGTATATATATGATAAGTAGGAATGAATTTTTACTATATAATACTACTATATATTATATATACGTATGTGTGAGTTATACTATAATTTATATATCCCCCTATAATATGTATATATATACTCTACTATTAATATATATGTTGATATACAGATTGTATTATAATATAAAATAAGTATAGCTATAGGAATATATAGTATATAGTAATATATATATAAGCTATAGTAATTTATAATGATACTATGTACTAATAGTATATATATAGTATTATTTTAGTATACTATTCTTTCCTTTTTTATTTGTTTGCAAATAGGCATCTTGTATAAAAACAATTGGTCTAATCATTATAATATATGTATTCTATCATATTATATATAGTATACTATATATATAGTAATACGTATATATACTATATATCATATATACTATATATAGTATATATTCTTTCCTTTTTTTTTTCATACAAATTGACTAAAAATTTGGCTATAATAATATATATATATATATAATATATATTATTATTATATGATAGATATATATATTGTATTATATAATACAGTATTAACTATAACCTTATAACTATTATTATAAGTATATCTATAAATTAATAGTATTATAGGCTACCTACTATATAGTATATAATGTACTAGTATTATATAAGATATATATGCTGTCTATACGCGTTATAATATTATGTAATATATGATGTATATCTATATCTTATATCATATA
>JABUQX010072962.1:0-39310 GCA_015478945.1 Trachelipus rathkii
CTGATGATTTTACGCGATTAAAATGCGATATCTTTGTCAAGAAAGCTCATCTACCATCTGTAGAATACTAAGAATCATTTTATCACGGTCATATCCTACAAATTTCTCTTAAAATAAATAAGCCTTTACTGCTACAGGCGTATGTCCAGAACTGTTTTCAAACTGTTTGGAGGCTTATCCCATGTCAGAAGTGAAATTATCACACAGCGTAATTTGGGAATTGAAAATTCGCTTTTGGATACTACAGCAAAGTACCCTATTAAGAGAGTTGAACCCAAGATATTTAATTTCATTCAAGTTTTCAGTATCAATATCCCTAACTTTGTGAACGGAAAACTTACCACAGAAAGTAATAAAGGAATTGTAGAACACGATGCTTACTCCGGGAATTATACAAAAGTCACCCTATAAAATTCCCCCCTTTTGGACTTAGGGGTATCAGTTTACATGTGAATAGGACTGCCTCACGGACGGACTATCGAAATTTATACAACGGAGACCATCTCTCATATACTCGACTTTTATACGACTTATAGCCATACTGTATTCATGTAATATCCGGAACAGGTTTAAATCTGAGAAACGCAAAGAATATAATTTATACGCCTAGCCCTGATCTATTACTGCAGACCTTTCAGCTTTTAACGCCTATCATTTAAACAGTTTTCTGAGAAGTGTGTACCCTGGAGACTAAGTCTCTCTTTGGATCGAGTCTATCAATCACCCCATTCATGTTAGTCGGTCTATCTTTGGCATCCTACCAACCTCATTTTAAACTTACGAGACGCAAACGTACTTTTGACAACTACTTAAAAGATGAATTGAAGAGGCAAATAAGAATTGTGTTTAAAATCGAACCTCCGCTTTTTGGAGTGTTCGACTATCTAACGAAATAACCTGTTAAAGCTGGAGAAGAGATACCTGATTTCATATTCATACATGCCTCGTCCATCACCTCACAGGACATGCATTTACCGCTTCTATAGAGCAAAAACGAGTACTGTTCACCATAATTATTCTTTAAAGCTTACAATATTATATGAATAACCACTATATTACCTTAATGTTTTAGTTATTAATAATGAAAGCTGTGTAAAAACTATGTCTGTACCTGTCTCAACCCTATATTTCCAATATATCATAGTGGGTCTATTGTTAATTTATATTCATTATTATGATTATTTTAAATAATGTAATGTTTTAAAGAATTTGTAAATATATTGATGCTAAAAATTTGCTACGTAAGCACATATTCATAGTTCACTGATTATGTAATTAAATGTTTAAAATGGAAAACCGCGATTTTTACTCCTTAAAATTCGTCTTTGTGATGTTAGTTAATAAATTTGTACAATTTTATGAAATAAAATGTTTATAACGAAAACTTGTGCTGTTTTTCCTATTCTTACATTAAAATAAAATGTATAAAACAAAATAAAAATAGAAATAAACTAAGAAAGTATTAAACAAAAAAAGAAAAATATAAAAGCACCATAATGTTCAAACAGTAAAAGCAAAGTTAAAGCAAGTAAAGCAGAAAGGTAAAGCAGTAAGCAGAATGTTAAAGCAGTAAGCAGAAAGTTAAAGCAGTAAAGCAGTAAAACAAAAGCTACTAATCCCTTTGTTGCTTGGAGATATACAATTTTTTTACGATTTAACTGCCTTTAAGTATGTAATGTTAATAAATTATATGAGTAAAGCCGCTAAAACATGAGTTAAAGCAGTTAAACATGAGTTAAGCAGTAAACATGAGTCTTAAAGCAGTAAAACTGATTAAGCGCAACAGGCTAAAACAAACGCATCACTAATCCCTAGGTGTTAGGATGAAACACGCATATTGAATTTTACTGATTTACTGCTTTAAGGTATGTTAAGTTAATAAAATAATATTTGAGTAAACCGTAAAACAGTGAGTTTAAAGCAGTAAAACTGCGTTAAAGCAGCAAACATGAGTAGAAAGCAGTAAAGCAGTAAACAAAAGCATACTATCCCCTAGGTGTTAGGTGTAATAACACCTCTATTGATTACTGATTACTGCTATAAGGTATGTAAAGTATATGTTTCTTATAAAATTTCGTACAATTGTAGTTAAAAATGAATGACTCAATAGTATATTTGAAAAGAAATTCTTTGATTAGTTTACATTGATATCAATTCTTCGTTCACTCGGAATTTTGCGTGCGGACGCACGGGCGCGGTAACGCGCAAACTATTGCGCCTCGGGCGACGGACCGGCGGACAGTATGCGCCTCGGTCGCACGCGCGGCGCGTTCGCGACGGGTCTCACTGCTGACGCGGACTCGGATCCGGACACAACGTATTTGCGGACACTGTCGCAACTCTGTAAACTCTTTTAGATAATTGATATTTTCATCTACAAGTTTATGAAAATACTAATCGTAGTAGAGAAGCATCTGCAGATTTGTAATCGTACACCATTCGATTCCTCATACTTTATAGCCTAGGACACCCATATTAGGGCTATTTAGGCTCAGGGGAGGCTAGAAAAGACTTGAAAAAAATGGCACTCAGTTGCACCTATGTGGCACTACTTGCACTATGTGGCAACTCACTGGACTCATTGTGCATCATTGGACTCAATTGGCACTCATTTGCCACTCAACTGGTTTTTAATTTCGCCACGTCACCTGGCACTCACTGCACTCATCAATACTCATAGAACACTAATAGAAACATCCCTAGGACTTCTACGGTATAGGGAGCATAAAAAGCCATCCAATTAGCGTAGGCGTTCAACAAGTAGACCCCATGGAGTATGGCATGGCTCCAGGCTGAAAATAGCCATGGTCAACATGTTAAGACATCAAAAAAGGCTAAGTCCTAAAGAAGCGACAAACCACTGTGGCTGGCCAGATTCAACGACTGTAGAGGCAACGGTTGGTCGATGATGTTTGTACGGGGTGGATATAAGTCGAAATGTAAGTGTCTATGGGTAAATGTAAAGTGTCATTAGTGAACTGTCGAATAAGTGTCATAGTAATGTCAGATTATAGGTAAGTGTGTGTGTGTGTGTGTGTGTTGGTGTGTGTGGGGTGTTGTGTGTGTTGTATGTGTGTGTGTGTGCTGTGTGTGTGTGCTGTGTGTGCGCACCGCGCACGTTGATGTAGGTGTTCAAGTATAGGGTAGGTCCTCATTGCGTTACATTAGGAACGAATATGATGACGGGTTGGCCACGAGTGGCAAAAATGAACCAAGGTTAGGGCTGCAGGTCAGGCCGATATATCCTGGTCAAACAACGTGAAAGACATCAAAACGGGCTAAGCCCCTAAAGACACATCAAAAACTACCGTGGGCAAAAATTACCCCATGGACGAAAAAATTAGGGCGGGGTAAAATAGGGGAATACGTACAACGGGTGCTGACGCAACCGTTTGGCGCAACCCGTCTTCGAAGGGTTGCTAAAATTAGGTCCCAAAAATTGGGTTGCAAAAAATTAGGGTTGCCATAAAGGGTGCCCCAAAAATTACCGTGGGCTAAAAATACCCATGGTCGAAAAATAGGGGACAATACGTACGACGGGCCATAGTACAACGTTCTACGCAACCGTTTGGCGACAACCCTTTTTCGAGTTAGCCAAAATCAGGGTTGACCGAAAAATCCTGGGGTTGCAAAAAAAATTACCGTCGGCAAAATTTGACCCATGGAAAACAAAGGTTGTCGAAAAAGTCAGAGCCCAAAGTGAAGGCCAAAAAACTGTCAAGTCAGGTAAATTCGAAAGCTCAAAAAGGTCCGCGAGTCAGGAAAAGGTAAAAACAAGGTCCTCATTTTCGTGCGAATGGCCCTCTACTACTCTCGGCGTGCATTACGAGAGCGCCACACAGCGGCACGCATCTGCACGATCTACAGTGTTTGCCAGAGGTAAACAGCAACCAGGGTGAGTGACAATACAGTGCGTCCGACGCCTATGAGAACATAACTTACGGCCCGGATCCTGCCAAGGTCCACCCGCAACAACACGGCACTGAGGGCGCGATGGCAATTTGCCCGAGAAACACATCCAATGACGGTCGACGATGCAAAGGTGCTCTTTACAAACGAGTCAAAAGTGTCTCTGCTCGCCTCGGACAGGCTGCTAGCGCATATGCTGACAACCGACGGAGAGGTCCCGCAATGACAATGTGCTGCAGAGGCGCCTGCACACATTGCATTGCGGAATGTGCTGCAGCGCCGCCGTTTGGAGGTGGGTCGGTTATGTTCTGGGAAGGCATCTCTTTATCGGGGCCTACAGGAGTGCACATCTTCGATGAGGCACTCTTATAGCTGTAGATATAATCACACATCCTCAACCATAATTGCCGTTGCCATATACCCCTACAATCAGTGACTCTTCATCCTTAACTGCATGACAATGCAAGACAGTACATTCCATGTTTGAACGGACACCTGGCGGTTAAAACGGACTTTGATGGCAGCATATAGTCCGGACCTCAACTCAATCGACCATTCTGGGATATCCGAAACGTCGATCCGACAGCTGAACCTTCCACGACCCTCCGACCTCGCAGGCACTTAGTACAATGTATGGGCAAATCACGTATCCAAAGACATTCGCCCACCACGAGAGCATAGCCGAGAACATGTGAAATATTAAGAGCAGTTTAATTTTATTTTTAAGCCGCCAGGCGACGCGCCAACCCCCCGCACACACTACCCCAAGATACCCAGGCCTCACCAAGAAACCAACTCGAACGCCGAATACACAAACCACCACCACACTCACACAAGTATTTGAACGTTCTATACTTGACATTTCCTAGTCAACATAAGATGACTTATGTGTGTACCCCCTCATATCATATATATGTACACTATCCAATCTAAATAATATATATATATATATATTATATTATAACTATATATATTATATATATATTATTACTAATTATAAATATATTAAACAATAAAATATTTAAATCATGATTAAATATACTTATATATATAAGATATTAAAATTCATGTAAATGCAGATATATAATATATAATATATATAATATTATATATTAATATTATATATATATATAATATATATTATATATATAATATATATATGATATATAATATATTATAAACTATTATATATATTATATATATATTATATTATGTTCTCATATTAAAAAATATATGATTATGTACATATTTCTATATATATCATATATATATATACTATATATATAAATATATATATAATAATTACATATATCTATATACTATTCTATATATATATATAGTATTATATTATATATTAATATATATATTCTACTATTTTTATATTATTATTATCATATAATATAATATATGGGATATGCAATATAATCACAAGAGTTATACTAAACGGTTTATGCATAGCTCTGAGGGGTAAATCTCGCAGAACCAGAAATCATTTTTAAAAAAACTTATATGTGACTTGTAATATATATATATGATATATACATATATATATAAATATTAATATATATAGTATATATTTATATATATATATATATACATATAACATTAAAATATGTAAAAAGTACCAATAAGTTATTATCACATCATGTATATATTATAATACATTAAAATATACGCTATACCATTGATATATATTTTAAGCAATTTACATATGTACTATATTAATATTATTACATATATATATATATATATATATACTATTATATTACTATATATATAAATATAAATTTTTTGACCTTTCCTGCAGGTTTGCTGAAAGAAAACTGTCTGTCAACATGTTATCCAAGTTGTTCCGCCAATTGATAAATTTGGCTTATTATTGGCCTGTTACTAATGTATTTAATATTTTATAAAAAGTCTTGAAAATGCTCAAATTCAAATTTTGAACATTAAAAAAAATCTTATTATTTAGAGAGTTTGAGACGATCAGTGCGTAGATCGGGAAACATGTTTGAAAACATATTTGAAAAACTTAACGTACTTGTTCCTACATACATTTACTATATTATTTGTTATTATTTATTTATAATTCATTATTAATCATTACATTATTATTCTATATTAATATTATATTAGTTATTACTTATTATCACTAAATTTTATTATCTAAATATTTTATTATATTATTATATATAAAACCTTATTTTTTATTTTTTATATTTTTATATTATTTTTATTTTTTATTTTTTTTATATTGTTATTATATATTCATCATTAATGTGCATTATGGATAAGAGAAACATACTTTTTAAGTATTTTTATATAGTAATTACTGTTCCCTAACGATGTCTTAGATGACGCAATAATAATTAGTTCAGTTAGAGGACAGGTTAGAGATAAAGCTTGATAATTCTTTACTAACTCTAGCTTTCCCAACTCACCTTATGAGCAACATTGGCAGCGTCTTGTGCTGCTTTAATGGAAACTTTCCGCAATCCGACGAATAAGCCTGGAGCCAGCGGATTAGTCATAGGCCATGTCCCAGTTTTATTACTTCTTATATTATTTTATTATTATATTCATTATTTATACTCTTTAATTATTATATTATTATATTATTATAATTAATTATATTTTATATTTATTAATTTATTCATATCTTTATTATTATTATTATATATTATATATATTATTATATACTATATTATATATATATATATATATATATTATATAATACTATATAATTAAATATTAAATACTATATATAAATTATTATTAGATATATTATAATATTATATGATAAGTATATATTAATAGGCATAGATTTACTTTTAGTCGGACAGATAGTTGAATTGGTGAACGGGTTTGACTGGCTTACGTCACACTCATGCTGACGATGCGCTTGACTGGCTTACGTCGCACTCTCGTGGCTGACGCGTGCCGAGTATTTGTTATATATATCATTAGTATAATATATATAATTCATATATATATAATATATAATATATATATATATATATATATATATAATATATATAATACTAACTATATATACTATATATAAATATTATACTATATAATTGCTACCCTATCACGAAACGATAGAAGGAACATTGTTTCAGGTAAATTTTGAAAATTTACACGTACATGCGAATTACGATAGAAGGAAGATGGTCTTCAGCGTACAATTTTGAATCATATCTGTTACTACTTTCGATCGTTAGTTAGGTTAGGTTAGGTAGTTAGTTCATATATTAGTAAGTTAGTTAGGTAGGTTAAGGTTAGGCTAAGTTAAGTTAAGTTAAGTTAAGTTAGGTTTAGTTAGGTTAGTTAAAGTTATATATAGTTTCTACTACACAACTTACCTACCACCTACCTAACACTAACCTAACCTACACCTAACATTTATCTAAAGAAAAATAATTAAAAACTTTACTGAAACCATCACTTCCCTTCTATTCGTACTTCGAATGTACTAAATTTTTCCCCAAACTTTACCTGAAACCATGTTTCCTTTATATTCTATTCTTATAAGCGTAGCGCAAACTTTATATATAGTTAATATACATACTAAATTACTGTATATATACATATATATATATATCATATATATACTATATCAATATATATTTATAATACTATACATAATATAATATTGTATATATATTAATATATAATATATTAATATATATATAATATATATATATAATATATTATAACTATATTATATTTATATAAGATAATATATAACTAATATATTATATATATAATAATATATAATGCATACACCACAATATATATTTTAATATATATATATATATAAATTATATAAATATATATATATACTAATACTATAATATATAATATATAAATATTAATTCAATAATTATATTTATATATTTCGATTATAAACTATACTACGGCAGCGTCAGCCACCGAACAGTTGTGACCTAAGCCCAGTCAGCCAGGTCAAGCCGATCCAGCCCTCGACGATCAAGCACATGACATGCGCAACGATAGTACAAGTCAAAGCACGTCAAGCCAGTTTCAGCCACAACAATCTACTACTTGCACAAAGTTAACATCTTGCATATATATACTATATAATATATATAATATTAATATCATATATAAACTAATACTACTACCTACTACACTAATATAACTTTACGAATATAATGCATATCATTAAATATATATATAAATATAATCAAATTATATAATATGTTTATATCTAACTCATATATATATCTATTATATATAATATAGTATCAATATATATATATATATTATATTATATATATTATAATCATATAATATATATATAATAGTATATTATATATATATATATATTATATAATATTATATTATATATACTATTATACTTAATGATCTAAGTAAAAACTTATTATATATTATATTATAATATATTATATATATTTATATATAAAATAATATATTATATATATAATATATATAATATATACTATATAATAATTAGATATTAAAAAAAATAACACATTAATATAATAATATATAATACTAAATATAATAATAATTAAAAACAGAATAAGCTAAAGTTACGAGTACTTTTACTCCTATAATAATTGATTTAAGTACCACGAACGCATGTATATATATATCCATGCAAACCAAGAAAAGAAGTGATTAGAGATAGAGAAGAGAATAAAGATTAAAGTAAAATACACGAAAAAAATAAAAAAATACAAGAATGAAAAAAAAACAGTGCGTCTCCGAAAACAAAAAGCTCGAGACCCCTGATCTGGAGTTATTCATCACGATCAGAAACTACCTATACAACAGAACATACTAACCCCGAAAAGAATCTACTAAATAAATACAAATTTGAATAAATATAAAATAATAACAAAAAGAAAAAAAAATAAAAAATATAAAAAAAAGAAGAAGCCAGTCACAAGAGTTACAACAAAAGGCAAATGGGCAAATACAGACAAGACAAATTCGGACAACATTAAAACCGAACAAAAACACAAGATTTCAAAAAAGACAGTAACCCCGGGCACAGACCGCCCACACGCCAACACACACACACACACCAAAAAACAAAAAAAAAGTCCCTTTTCTATAAAACTCAGTATACTCTCCACCCCCACGCTCACTCTCTTTCACAGTTCTTCATTCTAATTCCTCGATCGTAACTCCCTCTTAACTTACACCACAGATACGCATAACATTTCAGTAACAATATTATAATATTAATTATATATATTATATCATTAATCATTATTATAGGCCAACTATTACATTAGCTCTCAGATATCTCGAGGAAACATACTATTGTACAGAAAACCATAAGATTTGAAATCAGCTTTGAAAATTTACGTGGAGTATTGTATTTTAAAAAAAAAAAAAAAAATAGGTTAAAATTTCGCACTCCGGTCAGGGTAGGGCTGCGTGCCCCCGAGATCCTTCGTGTGCTATCACTTAATTACTAATTAAAAAAAATCTTTAAATTCGCATAATTTTGATAGACGCACTTATGTGATAGATGTAGTAGCGATGGGTGTGCTGTGTGTGGTGTGTGTGTGGTGGTGTATGGTGTGTGTGTGTGTATGTGTGTGTTGTTTGCTGGGGGTGTGTGTTGTGTTCGCTTTAGAATTGAAAGAGAAATTTTGGGGGTCCTGTCTCAATTTTGGGGTAAGAGTGAGAAACTCGTCTTCTGTTGCTAAATTTTATCCGAACAAGAAAAAAATTAAACAATGTTCTAACTTCTACATTATATGATGTAAATTTTTTTTAAAGATTAAATCATAAAAATAACGTTTTCCATTGACTAATTTTTTACGAAAAGTCAAATATTATGTTTCTCGAACAAGCCTTTTACTTTTCAAGAATCTGTCGAGGCTAATATATAGTTCAACATATCTTTTCATTATTATTATATTATTATTTTTTATTATTTTATTATTAGTAATATATATAATATCATTTTATATTTTAATTATTATATATATCATTCATTAATTTATTATTAATTAATTAGTATTATTAATATATAAATTTACTATATATAATTCTTAATATTAACCTTTAATATTATTTTTAATTTTTATTTATTGATATTCATTTCGTTTTAAAAAAAAAAATGAAATTTGATTTCAATTATTTCAATAAAAATACAAAAATAATGTTTATAAATCAAAAGTAGTTTCTACAATCAATATTATTTTTTTTTCAATTCAATTAAAATGAAAATAATTAATCCCACATTTAAACTTTATACATTATGCATTCTTGTTTTAAATAATTTTGTTTAGTACAGTTTGAGCTAAAAACTAATTTTATAGTACTATTCGATTATTTTTTTCAAAGTATATATTTCTGAGTCTGGCAACTCTTAAACGACATATAATAATATATATATATATATATATATCATATATATATTATTATATATATATATTAATTATATATATACATATATATACTACTCATATACTATATATATATATATATATATTATAATATATATTATACTATATATAATATATATATAAAGGTTAATTTTGGGTCTTTTCACCCATAAATATATGTTCAATTACGAGTAACAGAAAACTCGAACTTACTAATTACAAATTGTCACCAAACTAATAAGAATAAATTCTTGATACTTTACTTATTTGAATATTTTAAATATTTTAATTATCTCTAAAAGCTTAAGTAATTTTTTTTTCTCTTATTATTTTAGTAGTTTCTTTTAGAATATAAAAAACTATAATATTTTCAATAACTAAAATTATATAATTTAATAAATTTCTACTTAATTACTGAAAAAGAATATAGGTCAAGTTTTAAATAATTATTTTTTGTATTTTTTTAATGTAATTTCGACGGCGTTGAAAAATTTTGTCCATGTATGCTTTAAGTCAACCCTTTTGGTATAATAATAGATTTCATCATAATAAAATTTACATGATAATAATAACTATCCTTAATAATTAGATAATAATAATAATATGTAATAACCTATTTCATAATTAAGTAAATAATAATTATAATAATTAAATATAATAGATTAATAATTAATAATCTAAAATAACTTAATAATGAATACATAAAGCGAAAACTCAATTAAACCCTACGTCTACTCTCCTCTCCTCTCTTCGTCCTATGCTATACATTCTTCTCAGAATAGTCTTAATTTCTTCTCTCTGCAAATAGCTACTCGTACAGTCTATAGCTACTACTTACCGACATCATAGCCTACTCATTCCTCATGTCAATAATACTAAACTAACCCTTCATCCCCGACTTCTCTCCTCATCTCGCTTCTTACTCCATATCTCTGCTCTTTCTCATCCTTCTTCTGTCCCTTCTGATTCCTAAGGCTATGAACTACGTTCGAGCCTTAGTCCAACTAAAAGCTCTAAAAAAAAAAATTTAAACATTGCGCTTCACATTTTTTTTTTTTTTTTTTTTTTTTTTTTTTTTCTTTTTTTTTTTTTTTCAGTTGTCACCACTTCTCAAGCGTCTTTTCTTCCCTTTTTCTTTTATTATATCAAACCACGAAAATGAGTTCAAACTAACGGTTCCCCGACGACTATCCGTGTCCACCATATTCGCTCTCCATTTAATGAAGTGCCAATTACCTTAATTGATATCCCGACGAGAGAGAGCAGGACAAGACTAGGAGAGAGAGAACGAGGATGAGAAGCACTGATCTCCGAGAGGAGAACTGAGAATGAGAGAGAGAGAGCAAGAGAGAGAAGAGAGTATCAATAATCCGGTCGTGCTTTTCATACTCTCACTGCATGTCTCCTCTTACTACTTCTACTCTCTCTGATTACGATGCAGATCGTCTCTCTCTCCTCTCATATCCTCCTTCCCTTTATGAATAACAATATATTATATATATTTTTAATCATATATATCAATCTCCTCAGCTTACAAACAATAATTACTACACTTATTTATATTATTACATAATTTTATACTATTTATTATTATATATTAATTACTTATTTTAATAGTATTAATTAATATATATTATTATTTAGAATTATTTATATATAGATAATATTATTATTATATATTATTATTATATATATTCATTATAAATATTTATTATATTAATTATTTATAATATTGTTATATTATTAGTGTATTTAATTATTATTATTATTATTATTATTAATTAAACTCATTCTTTATTGTAGTCACATCAGCATCAGCTGTATCATATATTATGCGTTGTATGAGGTACACGTCTTCTTGGATCTCCGCATTATTAAATTATAATTGTTCAGGATTGATGTGTATCTACATGCTATCTATTGTCCCGGTTATTAATAATGCTAGTTCATTATGCTAGTATTGAATAACTATCTCTGCTTATTATATTACTTTTCTTTACGTTAGGTAAATATGATTTTTTTCAAATTAATTATAATTAAATATTCAAAAGTCTAAAAAAAAAAAAAGAAAGTAAAACCATTGTCTTGTTTATCAATATTTTTTACCAAGTTTACACAATTCATAACTGACCTACTCGATCGCATAACAGCGCAAAAACTAAAAAAAATAGCTTAACCGAAATAAAGACTCATATTACATAAGACCATCAACAAACTAATGTAAACGTTCACATTAAAGTTTAGTAATAGTTATAACTCACTTGCTCCCTATATTATATTAAGTAAATTATAAAAATACTATAAAATATAATATAAAATCTGAATCACCACTACTAATAAAATATATTATATAAATATTTTTTAATACCTTTACTATATTCTTGTTTATATAATTTATTCAATTGTTAGTATCGAAACTCTGAAGATGTCAATAGTAAGTGGGCCACTTGAGCCCATAGCTTCTATGGAATACTAAAGATAAATTAATATATATCTATCTCATACTTTATAAAACTCTTTAAACAATCACATAAGCTATAAAAATACTTTAATAATAACTCAAACTAAATTTTCATTTACATCTTTCAACTATACTTAATTTTACCAAGTATACGATATTGTTCAACTAATTTACGTATTTTAATAAGCGTAGATATCAGAATTTTCGACCAACTTTTGCTAACGAACATTTAGGAAAATGCTTGAAGTTAACGTCGACATAATTATGTATCATATCCACTTTAGCACAATATTAGGGAAAATGCTCACCCAAACGACAGAGATTTCCTAAAATTTCCTGTAATGGATTGCTAATTTCCCGTGCTTACCGAATTTGAGGAAAATGCTAACTTCGTAAGAACAAAATTATTAAAAACAATCAGATTAGGGTGCTTTAAGTAGCTGGTCGTATTCAAGAACTTTCAAAAGCAATGACCATGATTTCATTTAACTGAGTTACTCTTTCTCAATCTAAATTTCTTATCTCAAATTCCGATTAAACTCCTACAATCATAAGTCTGATCTAATATATTGTATAATAATATAATTATCTCACTTAATTATTTTTAATTCTTATCTTTATTTATTTATTGTTTTATACCATAATACCACGTCAGTCTCTATTATTGTGGTTTCAGTTACAAAATGTCATTTTTATGAATTAGTCCCTATATTATATCAATATTATTGATATAAACTATACTATTCTTTATATAATTACTCCCATCGAAATATTATTATTTAGTGTATTCATAAATAAAATTCTTTGATTAGATATTATTCTACGTTAGCACAAATTGTGAGCAAAAGATTAAAATATCCGTAAAATCAACTTCAATATTAATAATATCCACATAAAACAATAATTATGATTAAATAATATTATTATGATTATTAATAATTAATTCATATATATAATATTATTATTATTAATTATTAATTATTATTATTATTATTATATATTATTAATGTTATTATCATTAATCTTATGTTAAAGTATCAAGAAAGTGAGGAATGTGCAGCCTTTCAAATATTTGATGAAATACAATTAAATATAATAAATATAATTAGAAAGACCCCAGCATGTAATTCCGAATAAATTTCATTTGTGCTTTCAAACGGTAAGAAATTCTTTAAGTTGCGTTCCATTTCTGTCAAATTTAGCACAAAAGTTGTAAGAAATTCTTCTTTAAATATGCAATTACTCTAATTCTTGAAGTTTAGGACGTTTATTGGAGCGTGCTTACAAAAAAAAAAGTAAAACCAAACAAATGTTGGCGGAAAGCAGCCAGGAAAAATTTGTATTTAATTTAAAAAAAAATTTATATATAATAATAATTAATATAAATATATTATATTATATTATATATATATTAATATATAATATTATTATATATATATACTATAATATTTATATATATATATAGTATAAATATTATATATATAATATGAAAATATAATAAGAAGTAATATATAATTATTAATATATTAATAGATTATATGATATATATAATAGATAAAATATATTATAGATATATAAGAAAGAATATATTATATATATAATAGATCATATAGATATAATGAATTATAAGATAATTATAAGATAAGATAGAGAGAGATAAATATATAAGTAGATAAATAATATATATAAATTAAATGTGAACAAAAATTTAAATTGACGGCACAATTTAATAAATTGTTTAATATATTTTGATTTCGATGCCCAGAGGCAGTAATTATTCATTCTAATCTTTTTCCCATCTAATAGTTATACTCATAAATAATTACCGAGTATTTTTACCGTATTTTAAAATAATATATATATTCATGGTTAGTATAAAAATAAATGCAAATCAACCATGGAAGAAAAATCGATGGACTTAGTTATAATAAACCAACAAATAGCTATAGATATATCCGATATATTAATGTCCAAGCAATTATGTACGAGAATCATAGCGAAAATATAACAAATTATTGAATATTAAACCCAACTCCACATACTCAATAGAGAATAGTAAAAGATAACCGGATTTTCCAGTTTAGTTATGTCATGATGTGAAATATATTCGCAGATTTTAATCCAAATTTCTCACCAGAAATTGACACCGTAATACCTCTAATCAAGGTCGACAATTCGAATCATTACTTTGGAGAAATAATATTACGGATATTTATAAAAATACAAGACTATAATTAGATTTATTAAAAAAATAATATCAATATATTAGTGATGAGTATCTTCAACGAATTATTCTCTAGATTAATATTAATGAAACTAAAATCAGATCCCCAAATTCAACGTACAATTAACCAACGTAAGTGAAAACATCATTAATTCTCTTGCCATGAATAGAGTAAAAACAGAACCACAATATGAATACATTTCTACATAATATAACCCCAATAACAATCATACCTATATAAAATTATAAGATATATACATAACACACCACAAATTGGAATATGTGTGACGCTATTCTAGATTATATGATATAATAATATTTATAAAGAAAAATAAGTGATATATATATCAGAAAGTAAACGAGAAAAGAAAAAAAAAATAAATACAGTCAACAAAACCTAGAAGATAATTAAAAGTAATACTAACGCCAAACGTAATGAGTAAGTACACACTGACTTTTAAAAAAAAATACTAACAAGCAACAACAATTAAGCACGTATAGTTTTTACATCGTTGGTATTCCATATTTTGTTTCTCTGTGATTCTAATATTCGCAAAGAGAAATAATTGTTGATCTATACTATATTAGATGGATATATTTTCCCACACCTTTAAAGAAAATGCTCCCAAGTGAATTATGGATGAAATGAAAGCACTTTTTCTTCCAAATTACGAGCTCTGAACTCACCACAATAGCTTGATTAATTATTTGTAATATATAAACTATTTCTTCTGTTTTATTCAAAATCCGCTGGGCCTCTCGGCTCTTAAATACCAATATAACAGGCTGATTACCAATACTGTATTTAAACAAAAAACATATTTTAACGCGTATTCCGCCGTTCATAATTCGATGTGGGAGGTCCAATTTTACGTGAAACTCTTGGGGCTAAAACTGAATATTTTCACAATGGACACAAAATGGGAGGAAAACGTTATATTATTTATGCCTAGTAGCTGTTGAGGGGTTGAGTTAATCATATTGTATATATTCTCGAGCATATGTCTTAAAATTGACCTAGGCCATAATATACAGCGTCAATATAATTGAATAAAACTTCTGATTAAGGAACGATTACTAGTCGTTAAAAAAACGTCAATAGATTTTGATCGCTTAATGGTGATTTGAATTTTTTATTATAACAATAATAAAATAAGATTTTAAAACAAAATTTTCATTTTTGTGAATTCATTTACACAAAAATAACTCATTAATATCGGCAAATTTAAAAGTAAAATGAATTATTTTTAAAATAATTTAATTATAAATAATTGGATAGCTATATATTGATGTATATATAATATATATTATAATATATATAATATATATATATAATATATATTAGTATATATATATTATATATATATATTATAATATATATATATATATTATATATTATTTATATATATATATTATTTATACTATATATATATATAATATACTACTAATATTATATAATATTATATATATAATATATAATATAGATATAATATATATATATAATATATAATATATATATCCAATTTATTCCAATATATATCCAACATATTCCAAATATATCCAATATATTATATAATGTATTAAATATATTATATAAAATATATATATATATATTATATAATATATAAATATTAATATATATATATTATATTATAATATATATTATATATATATATATACGTATATTATATATATATATATTAAATATATAATAATAATTATAATATATAATATGGATTCATTCTGTATTTTCGTGCGTCTTCTGTATCTTGCGTATTGTTTTAAGCCGTTTCCCTTCTTTGCATTGTGCTAACCACATCGATAAAGACATTCTAATCAGTTTCAGCACGAACAATTTCGGGCATAATCGAACGATTGATTACAAATATTTTTGATCAGCCTGTTTTTGCATAGAGCACGTTGGTTTTGGGAATAAACAAAAATAAAAAAAAAAAAAAATAAACAAATCGGGGTTTTTATATACAAAATAATTGATCAGCTATTGTTGGATGGAGAAAAAAGATTATGAAAAGCAAATAGATTAATTATACAAGAGCTAATATTCTTTCGGAATGAACATTCATCAAAATCCAACAGACCTACTACGCCGCCATCTTGTTTTTGTTATATTTGGTCGTTAGCATTTCCTGTTAAATTCAGGTAACGCACGGAAAATAAGCAACCTTACAGAAATTTAGGGGGGGAAAAAATTTTCCTTACGTTTGGTTTGAAGAGACATTTTTTTCCTAAAATATGAGTGCTACTAAATTTTACAAAGAACGCAAACTTTAGAGCAGTTTTCCTAAAGTTCCGCTTAGCAAGCAAAATGTGGCAAAGATCAGAATCTGCCCTTTATTTATTTACTTGAAAAAAAGTTTTTGACAAATATGTCGTAATTTAATTGCACAAAATTACCTTGGGTATGTAAAGTTTCATATAAATCTTAGTTCTTTACGTTTTAACTCGTTATTTGAAATAAAGTTAGTGTATTTATTAATTTTTATATATATTATATATATTATATATAAAATTTTCTAATATGATAATAATATATATAATATATATATATATATATAATACTATATATATATATATATATAATATATATATTATATATTTATATATAATTATATATTATATAATATATATATATGATATATTTATTACGATTTGTGCTTTTGTTTATTTAATTTGTTTTTTCCTTGCTAAAATAAGGAGCTTACAGGGATGATTCCTTTATTTTTTATTTTTTTATAATTTGTGTAGTAATATAATTCCCCAATCAGTCCTAAAAATTACCCAAACCCTGAATATGCTAAAGAAATAATTATAAAAAAAGATTTAAACCGTATGTTAATTGAACGAAAAGGTCATTTTAGAGAATCAGATACCGAAAAGAGAAGTTAAATATCAAGGCAAAATTAATTGAATTATAATCATAAATAAAGTTCAAGAATAGCCTTATATTCCTACCCTCAAACGCTCTACAAAGAGAGTAAAAACCGTGGCGACTCAATACTTAGATCAAGAGACCGAGCATGAAAAATGGTTTTTTTACAGCAGCACTATAAATTAATATATATATGATAATACCTCAAACCCTATAACCCCTTACTCAAAACAAAATCTTTCAATAACCGGTGAACCCCCTATATATATATAATTTATTAAGAAGCTAGTATAATATATATATAGATACCGTGTTATATCAACCCTCCCATTACTACTCTATAACTAATGTCCGGTCTAGATGACGTGAGACCTCAACTAACGTTTATATGTACCTGTCCGAGCACTAATATATGGATATATATAAATAATAATAATACTTTTAATATATAATAAATAAATAATTAAATACATAATATTAATAATATTATAACTAATATAACCTATATATATATTATCAAAATATATAATTATAAATAATAATTATAAATAATATATATAATATATATATTTTAATAGATAAACTTTATTTATTTAATATAACTATATTGAATATTTTGTAATTAAATATATGTAAGAGAATTGAATAATTGATATTGCTTTGGTATATTAAAACAAATTTTAAATATTTTCAATATGACTGAATGTCAGAGAAAATCATAGTGGTCCTCCCAAATCTCCAACAACTACCATCCCAGCCAAAGAAAGTTCTGCAAACTTTGAAAACCCGATTTTGATAACTTCGGCGTGCTTCTCTTTGAAAGCTGATCATGCTATCAACCTTAAAGTTGGACGAGAGAAAATGTAAAAAGCCTTTGCTTGCTTTTTCTCTTGATTCCATCAAGCTCGTTGATAAGAGACAGGAACCCAACACATATCTTGTCAAATCCGAGGCATTCTAAACTGGACACATCTGGAGAAAGACATGAATGATAGGAGAGTACAATACGACATGAAGAGAGAAGAGCAAATGTGAATTCAGAGCGAAGTGCTAGAGAGTGCTTTTTCGCGTAAGAGATCTTACATGTCACGTGTGAAAAGCGACTCCTTTCATCTTTGTGCCAGAATTGACTGTAGCAAGTAGCGCTAGCGCGATGGAAATTGGAGCAATTAGAGACATCGAATTCGAATTTTCTGAAGTTAAAGGGAACCGAGCAGAGATTGTGGCAAGATAGTTAAATAGAAATCTTTTCACTCTGCTTGTAGAATTCCTCCAGAGTATGAGTATTCTTTTAACTGAGCATATGAAGAATATCTGAGATTCTCGAAAAAGAATCAGATGATGACACGATGTAGCAATGGAAAATGTGAGGAAGTATGAACCCCATGTTCTCAGTTCGAAGAATCGCTATTATAAAGCTGTTGGAATTCACTGTATAGCATAAAAGCTTAGAATCTTGCTGAGGAAGGCAATGAACCTGAGAGTTAGCGCAATGAAGGTATAGAATGAAGAATTGAAGATTAAGATGAAGTTCTTCAGAGGCAGAGAGGGAACAAGTGAGATTTGTAATTAAATGCGAACAATAACTTCATGATTTCGCGAGAATTGAGCACCTCATCATCAACAGAGATTGAACATGCTTGGAGCACAGAGCATGCCAAGCGATCGGAGAGGTGTTAGCCAGCTCCTTTCACCTAACCCAAGAGAATGCGAATGAAAAAATTGTACTGTGCATGTAACACTTTCTGTACCTTTTAACGCGTAATTGTCCTAAACTTGTGTGCGAGCTATTTACTACATTAATTTTTTAATGTTTCTATCTATTGTTTCTGGATATCGTGTTTTTTAAAAAGCATATAAAGTTTGAAATCATATATCAAATTTTACTGGTCTATGAGCAATGAATATCGAATGAAACAGTAAACAGTCAAAATATATGACGTGCAGAAACACACCACCATCTAGATTAATGTCTATTAATTAATATTTAGAGATCTATATTCCCCACACGCTAATCGAAATTCGTATGTGCCAGTAAAAAAAAAATACAAAAATAACGTAAAAATTACTATACATGTTATTTACTTTAAGCAGTTTCTCTCACTTCAAACTCTTAGATAACAAATTATAATGTTCTTAAAAGGTCGTTACTCTCATTGCATATTTTCGATCTCTTCTTGATGATTACTTATGAAAGTTATCCATATATACCCTATTTATTTCCTAAGATTCATTTAACCCGTAATGCTATACTAGTAGCAACGTTTGGAAAGTGCTGAGTTCTTAAGAGAACTATAAACACCATTATTGAGACCCAGTATCGAATCAATATTAATATATATATATATATATATATAAAATATATATTATATATAAATAATTAATAAATTTTATAAATAACATAAATAAATTTATAAAAAATAAAATATAGTAATAGTTAGTAATATTATAAATTCTTACACTTACAGTGTTCACATGAAATTATCTATAGTTCACAAAGTACACAGTGAGATAAGCCTCTTTATTAATACACAAAATATTAAGAAAAAAAAGAGTATAGTATAAGTAATCGTTTATAAATACATAAATACAATGAATTTGAAAGCGGGATAAACGTTACTGTGAAATTAATTCAACTTTTACATAAAATATTGAATGCAATATTAACAAAAGAGAATATTAAAATATATTAAAATACATTATTATAAAAAAAAAAAATAAATATGAAAATCTTCAATAAAACCATTTAAAGCGTCCTCTTATTCTATTATTTGCTACCTGTAAGTACCTTATTAAAGATAGATGATAATAATATACTATATTTAATTTTTCCTATATATAAATTAATAATATATATATATATTATATATATAAAATAAGTAATATATATTATATTAATAATTAATATATATATATATATATAATATATATATAAATATAAATAATAATATATATATATATTATATATATATATAATATTATAAATTAATTTATATAATATATATAGTATAATATACTATATAATATATTATATATATATATATATATATATAATATAATATATAATCATATATATAATATATCAGTATATATATAATATTAAATATATAGCTATATATCATTAATTATCAAATATATATATATTAAAGGGTAATAATTAAAATAACTAAATAGATAGGAAAAACTTTTAATTAATGATTATTTATTCTCAATTATAAATCCTAATCTTATCTTAATGTAACACCTTCTCTTATCTGATGCTTTATTACCTTATAGCAAAAAGGGATATATATTAAATAAATATATAAGTAAATATATATTATATGAATATTATAAATATTATATATATATAATATATTATAATATATCATATATATTAATATAATATTAATATATAATACTATAATATAACTTATATTATAATATATATTAATATATTAATATATATATACATACTATATATTAAAATAATTATATTGATAATATTTGAGATAAATTATACTACACATCAAAATGAATAATATATTAAAATATAATATTAATACTAATGAATAATAATAAATTATATATAATAATAATAATAAATAATTTTTCAACCATTAAATTATAATTTCAATATTAATACCATTTTGATAAACCGTGATCTAGAAATAATGTTAAAAATATAAGTATCTGAACCATTTGTATGTATTATATATAATATATATATATATAATAATATATTAAAAATATATATATATAGAAATATATAGTACTATTATATAATTTTATGTACTCATATATATTATATATTATATAATATATCAGTTAGTTGTCTATGCAGTTAATCTATGTAATTATTGATTTATTATTCTAATTTAGTAAGAGAAATATTCGAGACAGTTCAGAACATATTATGAAGATTTACTTTCTTACGTGACATAGTTATAGGGCGATAAGGAACATTAGGGCAACCCCGCTCCCTTTATTTTTTTGCCCTATATTTGAGTAAGAACTTCCATCATTAGTAACTCTATGACTAATCTGAATAATATATGCGCCTTGCAGGGGCTGATCTTCTGTAGAGATCTTCTGGTGAGAACGTAAAGTTCCCTGATATTGCCACTGATATGAAAATGGAAGTATAGCTAGTATCATGCGTGGAAAGGCGTGTGATACCATATCATGCCATATGTACTACTCTGTGAATGTAATAACTCCAAAGGACTTAGCATCAAGAATCACATATTGAACGCATAGAAATATATATTTTTATCTCTAAGTATGCCCTGTGTATATCAAGATATTATTGGTAGCAGAAAGAATGAAAAATTACCTTAGGTAGGTATAATATCCATAGACAGCCCAAAATCCAACCCTACCAATGGAAAAGATGGTAAATAAAATATAATATATTATAATAATAATAATATATATTAATATATTATAATAATATAATATATAGAATTAATAATATAATACTGTATTTATATGTATATGTTATTATATAAATGTATGATAAATATATATAATATATTTATTATGTTTATAATAATATTATTAATGGTGATAATGAGTATAATATTATATAATATATATGTATTGACTTGAATAAATATTTATGTTATGTATATTTAATATATATATGTATATGCATATGTTAATAATTTAATTTTTTATTTTGTAATAAATATTATATTTATTAATTATATTTAAAAGCCACCCGGTAGCTCAGTATTGCGATGAAAGCACTCGCCAACACAAAGCGAGGGTACCAGTGTCTAACGGCAACTTGGAATAAATAAATTAATCAGGGTGTAAGAAAGATGGCAGCTAATTCTCTCCATTGGGTGCTGGCATCCCTCCTGCTTACGGATATATACGTTAAATGCTATATAAGTACATCACCCTAGCTCCTAGATTAGGGCTCTGTACGTGAGTGGTGGTAAGTGGTGACTGTTATCTTCTGTAAAAAAAAAAAAAAAAAAAAATAAAAATAATAAAAAAATAATAAATATAATTATATAATATATGTATATAAGTATATTACCCATAGGTATATTAATATACTATATATATAATTAATAATATATATATATAATGTAATATATATATAAAAATAATATATATATTATTTAAATAATATAATATAATAATATATAATATAATAAATAAATATTAATATACTTATATACTTATATATATATTAACTATATAATAATAAAATATAAATATATAATAATATATAATATATACTATATATATAATATATATATACTATATAATATATATAATATATACGTATTATATATATATTATGAGAGAGAGAGAGAAATTAGTAAAGAGTTGCATATAAAACATTTGAATGAGATAAAAATAATAAAAGTGAAAAAATGTGATATTTGTACTTATTAAATTGCTTATATTTTCTAAACCAAGCCAAACAAAATAATCATTAAAAAAAAATTGAAAATATATTAACATATATAACAACTAATTGAAGCGAACGTTTGCAAAGAAAAGTCGAATAATGGTTTTTTCTGTTCAAGGTCAGTCACCAAAAGTGTCAAATTATTTTATTGACCTCGAGGTCAGAAATCATCACTAAATCAAAGTTGTACAGCTATTCAAGAGTCTATTAAATGGTCTTTACCGATGCTCTAAGGCCAATAGAAAGCCAGTATATTGTATTTTGACCTACGGAATACTCTCTACAATTGAACATTTTGACCAAAGTTTAAAAGGTCATATTTTCTGAAAACCGTATGAGCTAGAGACCTGCAATAAACGCCATTCATATTTTCTCAACAAGATCTGTTAGTGATGACCAATTTTCATAGCAAATCAAAAGGGCAGTCAGGAAGAATGTCGTGGTTGAAGTGACTTAATAATTAAATTAATTTGAAATTGCAGTTATTGCTGAAAAGGAAAGGAAAAATGAAAAAAAAAAATTTTTTCCCGGGTTTTTTCGTGTTTTTGATGAAAAAAACAAAAAACCCGGGCCCACTGGGCTTTTTCAAAAAAAGTTTTTTTTTTGCCAACCCTGTCATGTTTCTACATTCCAAGCTTTTCCAAGCGCCTCGGAATTTACTAGTTTAAAACATTCTGGCAACCCTGGGGTCCCAAAAAACCACCCTGAGTTCCAACTTGTCCTCCACTCTGACTTTGAAACCCAATAGTATAACCCGCAGCCTCATTCCCCTAATATGGGCTGCTCTACCATACTGGCCGATCCTTCCTCAACACGCACCTCCATTGTTCAGGGCACTCCCTGTCTCTCCTCTCTAGATCTCAGTTTGTGGTTGACAAATTCGGAGCAACCTTCCATTCTTTGACAGTCCACATCACACCAAATGCAATAAGGTCTCCAAAGTCCCCGGGGAGCAGATAATTGTCCCCGGCTTACTCCTGATGATCCATCTCTCTGCAACTCACCCCGATCAAGGCAACGTGTCACCCAATTTTAAAACAAGCACACCGAGAAATCTTCTACACTCTTCCCTTGTGTGGCCTCTCCAACGACAATGAAAGCATCGCAGCCTATCGTTGTCCGATGGAACCAGTCCCTGCCCATCTCTCCTTGGCGGCGTTGCCTGGCGTTCAACCGATCATACTCGTGATTCCTTCGACGTTCCCGTCAAGATTCAACCCTTATCCACCCTTGGTCACTCATTCACATCTCCGCTGACCATAATCATGGTCCATTCTATCCTCTGGTCCATTATGGTAATTCACTCCAGGTACTGTCCACACTTGGATTGGTTCATCTCTTGTCCCTCTCTTGCCAAGCTCCTCACTACGGTTCCTACCCCCCAAAGTTTCATCAAAGAGAACCTTAAGCAAATCTTTCCATTCGGGCTCTCTGTGATGTCCCTCATCCAGCTGCTGAATACCCAATCAAAGTTTTATCCTTTCCTTCTCAGACAGAGGAATACTATGCATAAATTGGTGCCACATCCGGGCCATCGGCTTCAGTAAAGGCGCTGTTAAACAGCGTCTCCAACCGCATAATGTAATAACTAAGGGGTCTCATCCGTGTGCATGGCCACATTGTAAAATTGGCCACGCTTCTCTTCAAGGGTCTCCAACTTCTGATGGGTCACCCATTCGCTTAGTCATCCCACTACTGAATGATATTTTGCCCCCTGTTTATAACATTTATCATAAACCCTCTGGACATCACTTTTCTGATGGGCATGCAGTTCCACCAACCAACGGTTGGGGTTATTTCCCACTCTACCCCTAGCGTAACTCTCAAACTCTCTGAGGAAACTATTAAAAGTCTGCACTCCTCTGGCCTCGAAAGGCAATGGCTTCACGCACCTGGCCATCCGCGTGTAACCAGAGGTCGCATCAGCAATCCTGGCCAAGAACTAGCCGATGTTCAACAGCAGCTCTCGCTACTTCCTGCGCTAGGCTTGATCGTCCGCCAACCAGCTGCCTCCAATACCAGGCTGTGGGGCAGGACATTTCACGCTAGAGGGTCCCTTCTTCCTCCTTCGCCGGGCCTCAGAACTTGAACGGACCTGACAAGGAACTCTCCACACACCCTCTTCACTACTTGAGATATCACCACTCAGACGACTGGGTTTCCCTTATAAATTTGACCTTGGCAGCGGGACGATGGGGCTCCTTAGACAATACACCTTGCACTTCCACACTCACTTAAGGTCCACTGGACATCCTTTGAAATTTCCTCCAAGTCCTCATATTTCTCACCCGCAGCATAGAGGGTCTGAAAATCCTTCATTGCACAGAGGAACAAATCTTAACTCTCACGTCAACAGTGACTGCACTAGGCCCTGCAATTGGCTGCTCCTGATCCATCATGGGTAAGGAAAATGCATCCAGACTCCCTGACACAGAGACTCTCGCCAACAAGCTATCATACTGGGGATGCCAAAAAGTGTTACTATGTCTCACATTCGACACAGCACAACTTCACAGCTGCAGCGGATGACGAGGCGGGTTTCTGGTCCTCCCGTTAATTGGTTGGTGAAACCTCAAACTTAATACGTTCGCCACTTATTGCTATGTTCATTCTGATATGGTATCGGATTGCCTGCTGGCCCACAGTGATGATAATCCGTTTAACACAGCTCTATGACTCTTCCAACCTCCATATCAAGGTTAGAAAAGAAAAAGTAAGAGACGAAAGGGAAGGACACCATGGAAAAGAGGGAGGGCCCTGACACAAACTCCTGCCAAAGACAGACAAAGGCAGTAAGAGGAACAGGAAGAAACACTAAGCTAAAAGCGTGGACAGAGAAGTATATGTTGGCTGGAGAGTAAAAGAATCCTCACAACAGTATATTTATTAAAGAATTAATTACACAGCAAAACCAGGCTATACCCTGGAAACTTAAATAATTGTAAAAAAGGGAAAGGAGTGTCAGTCCCTATGAGCAACGTCCCTCCCAGGCCACTCCTATCCTCTTTACGAGACGCTTCAGGTGGTTCAGTCAATTTTATCAAACACTCTGTATGCAGTTACAAGGTAATCAATCAAAACCAGGCCACCATGGAAACACCAAGTGGAAGGGATAAAGCAAGTGCAACTCAACAGGCAAACCAACTTAAAGGAAGCGGGGAAATTCAAGCAATGGCAGATGTTGACAATGGACAGCTCAAGTGAGTTGTCTGGGATGAGTGCACACAGAATTGGAAATGTCAGACCTGGCTGGGTCAGGAACAAGTGCCCCCTATAAGAGAAAAAGAACACATTCATTAATAAACGCACATCCAAGTATTGAGTCCCTACTGTAATATACTGTATATTCACTCCCAAGGTAAGTAAACCCCATTGCCTATTACCTAGAAAGGAGGCCACCAGAGCTTTAACACAGCCAAGTTAAAATATATATATATATATATTAGGGGTGTACCGGAACTGAAATTTTCGGTTCCGGCCGGAACCGGAATAAGCCGGAATCACAAATCAATATTCCGGCAGAACCGGAATTTCTAATGAACTTTCCTTTAAATATAAAGAATGTAAAAAATAATTCTATATGACTTTCAAGTATAAAATCTTTATATATATATATATATAATATTATATATATATATATATATAATATAATATATAATTATACTATATATTATATATATATATATATATATATATAATATAATAATATATATAATATATAATTATGAACAGATTTTTTTAAGAGGTATTATTCATTTACTTTTTAGGGAGACCTCCGAATAATAAACCTCACAAAATTGTTTTAAAAATGCCATCATTCGTAAAAAGATTTTTTTGATTATTAATAATGTTACAATATCTTTAATAGAGTAAAATATGCCAGAAAAAAATAAAACTAGGTAGTTCACGAAAAACATTTAATACAACGCCACCTCATAAACATATGGAAAATCATCACCGAAGAGAATATGTGGAATGAAAAATAATTTTTGGATAGTAAAAGGGAGAATCCTGTATTTTCTAGAACACAGGACACGCCCAAATATAGAATTGGAAAAACTTGAAGCCTGTCTGAAAACAAGTGGGTTGTCTTGAGGAAAATTTTCTTCGCCCAAAAAATTGCCATATTCAATGACCCCAAATCACAGGTGTTGTTTTGTGGGTGGGTGTGTGGTAGGTTGGTTGTGGTTGGTAGGGCTAATTCTGATATAAAAATGATGTATATTTGTTTGCGGAGTAGGGTTTAGTAGTATTGCATTGTGTGTGTGTTGTTGGGTGTGGGTGTTGTGGTGGTTGTGGCGGCATGTCATCAGAGTCAGCGTGTAGGTGGAGTGGATGGTGGGTGATGTGTCGTTTGTTAGAAGCGGTTTGTCTGGTCTGCGATGTTGGTTCTAGTTTAATCTGTTTATAGAAGTAGGGTTCTTGTTATTTCTATGGTAGAGGATTATATGTAGGGTTGTGTGTTTGTGTGAGTAGAGATGGGAGTGTGGTTAAGCTGCTGGGGGAAGCTGGGTCGATTACATTTGCGAGATTTGAGAGTCAGCATGGTATTTCGATTAGAGTTTTAGTGCTATGATGTCTTGGAGGACGTAGGTTATTGTGTGTCGTATGTGGTACTATGATGATTATGCTTTAGGTAGAGTGGGTGGTTCTGTAGTGTTTGACGAGTCATTTAATTTCTTTGAACTACTTCACTTGCTTAGCGAGGCTGGTTAGGTTGTTTAAATGTGTGGTATGTAGTGTGGGGGGGTGTGTTGTTTGTTGTGGTGTGGTGTTGGTTTTGAGTTTGTTGGTGTGCCAAGTGTGTGTTTGCGAGAATGTAGTTTGTTATGAGTGTGATATGGGTGGTGGTGTATGTGGTGTGGTGATTTGGTTATGGATGTGGATGTGTATGGTGTTGGGTGGTGTGTATAGGGTAGGGTGGTGTTGTGTGTGAGGGGGTTTATTTGTATTGGGTGTATTTTTATTGGTTAGGTTGATGGTTGTAGTGTGTGGAGTGAGTGGGGGGGGGTAGTGTTAGTGTTTGTATTGATGTGTGGTTGGTTATGAGGTTGTGGTTTGTGGGTGTAGTTTAGTAGTGAGGGTAGGTGTATTGTTTGAGTATGTATTGTGGTTGAGTTTGGAGGTTTTGTGTGGTTTGTTTGTTGGTATATTGGTGTTTAGGGGTATTGGTGTGATTGTGGGGTATTGTTGATGTGGGTGTAGTATTTGTTATTGTGTAGGTGGTGTGGCTGTTAATATTTCGTGTGAGAGATGTTTGTAGTTTTTGCGTGTGATTCGTGTTGTGGTTGTGTGGTGTGCTTCCTGATTGGGTGTGCGTGGTGTTTGTGTTGTTTTGGTGGCGAGTAAGGGAGGCTCTGTTGAATTATTGCGTGTTTATCGTTGTTGTGTTGTTTTTTTGTTCTTTGCGCTGGTGTTCGGTGTGTGAATTAGTGTTGGGGTGTCTGCGAGGATGTAGTGAGCGTTTATAAATCTGAGTTATTTGGATTGAGATGTTTGTTTTTGGCGAGTTTGAAGGCTTTATGAGTAGGGTTATGTTTGTGCAAATTTAGAAGTGAAATTGTAGAACTTATTTTCAAAAAAAAATAAAATAGCTAGGATTTTGGTAGCCATTATGGGCGAAAATCTATTGTCATTTGTCAAGATTCCTATATAAGGGCCTTTGACATTTTTTCAATATTCCCTAGGGGGTAAGGAAATTAGATATCTCATTTAGTGTGGAGATGCGGGTATGAGTTGGATTTTGGATCCAAGACGATGTGGTGTAAGGCTTTGTGTGAGTTGAGGGTATGATGTGGCTTGCGTTATCATATTTAGGTTGGTGTTCATGGTTGTTTTATTTAGCATTGTGTGCAGGTAACTGAGATGGGGTTTGGCATGGTCATCGGTGTGATTGTGCAAGATTATGTATGTCAGGAAGTGCTGTAGAAGTGATATTTATGGTACTAGGTGCAGAGCGAGTAGTCTCTCTCATTTTCACCATTCATCAACGGCAGACGCAAAGCTTAAAACTTTTTACAGATGGCAGCTGAAATTGTCAAAGCAGCAATAAAATTAATTTCAAGACGTTTTTCTACATGCGGAACAGAACTTATGAAATGATGCTGAAAGGATTGTTGTGTTGAACAAAAAGTTCCTATCCGATATACGCGCTGAATGGCAGGAATGTCATATGAAGGAGATTGGTTTGACTGATGTTTCAGTGGCAATATTGTGTTAGTTGCGTGCTGCAGTGTTCTGGTTGCGCTAGTTTTGGTAGTTCTAGGGCTGTTGCGACGTGATATTTTACGGATGCGAGTTTAACCTGGTGTGGAGAGGTGTGATGTCTAGGTGTTGCGCGCCATTTAGTTCCTTTCTCGATTGAGGTGTGCAAGTTGAGATGTGCTTGTATTGTGGTTTTAGAGATGTGGAGATAGTTGTGCGATATGTGTATATTGTTAAGCATAGAAGCTTCAGTGAGGAGTGTGGGATTAGATTTGGCTAGTTTGGTCTGCTTGGTGTGTGATAGAGCTTTATGAGTAAGATCAGGTTGTATGTATGTAATGAGGTAATAGCGTTTTGCGTAGGATGGTGTGTCTGAGTTGGTGATGGTAGAGATGTCTTTGTGTGTGTGTGGTAGGTGTCTTATCTTGTCTTAGATCGGGTGGTCGGGTGTTCAATGTTGGTGCTAATTGGTGTCAGATCTGTGTGTAATTGTTATTAGTTGTGAGATGTGTAGGTGTAAGGTGTTGGTTTAAATTTATTGTTCGTGTTGTGGTGTAGGGTCTGAGTGCAAGTAAGGATGGTAGTGGCAGGTGTTGAGAAATGTTAAGTGGGCTCGCGTGACTTCGTGTACGTGTTCGTGGTGTAGCGGAGTTAGTTGAGTTATCGTGGATGTGTGTGGTGGATATGTGTTTGTGTTGTTGTGTGTTGGGTGTGTGTTTGAAGGCTGTGAGTGAGTGTTGGTGCCTATGTGTGTGCTAGCGTTCTTGTGTTGAAGTGGTTATGGTGGTGTGTGAGAGAGTGTATGTTGAGATTTGTGGGTTTGGCATGGTTGTGTTTGTCATATAGATCGTGCATAGTCAGAAGTGGTAATGTAGTGGTTGTTAGTGAGTGTTGGGTGTGTGAGAATAAGTATTGAGTAGTGTTCTGGCCTGTCGGTTGTTCTTGTGACGATGATGTTGGTGTATTGTTTGATGGTACATATTTGATTGTATTGGTTAGTAAGTAGTTGCGCTACAATCGGGTGTGAGGGATGTTGTGCGATGTTTGTCAGAGGTTAATGAGTAGTTGAAGCATTAAGTTTATGATGTGAGTGGTGTGGGTTCTCTATCTTGTGTGTGATGTTGCTGTCGTGGTGGAGAGAACAATGATATTCCTTCAATTGGTGGAAAAACCCTGGAATTTTTTTATATTATAATATTAATCTAGCAATAAAATACTTTCAGCTCCACCGTCATCAGAGTCGAAAGTGAAAGAAATTTTATTATTATTCTATTGGAGGAGAGATTGAGGTTTTATATATCTCATGAGAAGAGGATGTGTGTGTATTGGTCTCTGGTGCTGTTAGATGTATGGATGTAACTTGCGTAGTAGTGTGTCTGGTCATGTTTTAACCGTAGTATGTATTTCGATTGTATGTGTGTAGAGTTTTGTATGTTTTATTATGAGTCTTTTTTAGATTCTTAGCGAAGCTTTGCAGAGTGTGTGTGTGAGTTAGTTGTTATTTTGTAGTAGTTGTGAATGTGGGTTTTGCGTAGGTATGTTGTGGTTGGTTGTAAGTTGGAATTGTAGTGTTATGTAGACTTTTTGTGGTTTTATTAGTGCTTTGGTTGTAAATAGTTACTATTTGTGTGGTGTATATGGCAGTGTATATATTTGGTTGCGGTTGTGATTTCTGTGTTGTTTTTTGTGTTGCAGATTGTATTATTGTGTTGATTGTGGTGGGTTGAGTGTTCGCTAGTATGGGATGGTAATGCGGGTTTTGTTGGTGTGCGATATCAGCATTCGTGCGGTGTTTGGAGGTAGTTTATTGTGTGTGTGAAGCGACAGATTTTTGTGTTAAGAGTGTTGGATTGAGTTTGAGTCCGCGTGGGTTGTTGCATATAGAGGGGTCGATGGTCTGTCTAGATTGGAGTGTTGGGTGATATGTTATTTATTTGTAGGTGTGTTGTTAGTGTGTTGGGTTTGTGTTGGTGTAGGTTGTTAGTTTGGGTGTTTGGTGTTTGTTGGTTGTTTGGGTGATTGTTATATATATTGTTATTTATGGGGTTTGAGGTATGTGGTGGTAGGTGTGGGTTAGTTATTGTAGTTTGTGTGATTTGGTGGTTGGGTGGTGTTTGTGTTGTGGTGGTTGGTTTGGTGTGTGATGTTGGGGTGTATGGTTGTATTGGGTTGGTTTGGTTTGTGTAGTGTTAGTGTGTGTATTAGTTGTGAGTGTTATGTGAAGTAGGGGTTGGTTATGTATTGTTGAGTTAGTTATGTTGGGTAGTGGTGGTATTTAGTTTAGTGGTATTGTGGTTATATTAGTGGTGTATGAGGTGTTGTATTGGAGTATGGTGGTGTATTATGTTGGGGTGTATTTGTGTTAGATTTGTGTGTGGGAGTTGGGTTGTGTATTATTATTATTGGTATTAGTAGTAGTAGGAAAATAAAATATGCCTGAGCGCTGCCGTGTAGCATCTTATGTGGGAGTAGTGTTAGTGAGGAGTGAGTGTTGTGGGTGGTAGGTGTGTGTGTTGTTTTGTGTGTGTGATATATATTTTTTAGTTTTTATGTTTTGGGTGAGGTAGCATTTAAATGAGTGGCAAGGGATATTTGGGTGTGTGAGTGTTGTTGTGGATGAGGTAAGTGGATATGGTGGAGAGTATTAAGTCTATAGAGTGTTTCTGTTATGTGTGATAGTATTTGTGAGTGCGGTATGTGGCTTTGGTATGATTGAGGTATTGTGTGTTGAGATGTATTGCGTGTATTACAAGCTGATTATGTGAGGAGTGTGAGGTGGTTGGTTGGATATTGATGTGATATATGGATCATGTTAGCGTAATGAGATGTGTGGTTATGTTGGGTGGTTATGAGGTGTGAGATTTGTGTTGTTTTGGTGTAGTTAATGTAAACTGTGTATGCTCTTGATCTATGTGTTATGGAGTCTTGTCTCTCGGTTGAGAGTCGGATGCTGAGTGTTTGGTGTTGTGTGGTGTATGCTGGGTGTCGTATAGTGCTTATTGTGCTTTGGGGTATGAGAGTTCTTCTCAATGTTCGAGAGTGTCGTCCTAGATTCAGTTAGTGTTGGGCGGTGTGGTGGTGTGGTTGTTTTCGATCTATGTTTATGTATGGAGGTGCGTCGCTATTTGTGTGCGGCGCTGTGTATGACTGTGCTGTGTGGCTTGTTGGGTGGTTGTGTGTTGTTTGTGTGTTGTGGTTGTGGTGTTTGTCTCTTTGGGCCATGTAACTTTTTGGAGGAGTCTGTGATGGAGTAGCGTTGTCTAGCCCTGCTCGTGATTTTGTGCTACTTAACATCGGCCTAGTGTTATTCTGTCCGGAGAATTTGGTTCTTAGGTTGAGTGATGTAAGTTAGGTTGGTGGGCGGAGGTACGTTTATAGCTGGCATTTTTATCTATGTCGCATTGTGTGAGTAAGGGAAGCTGTTTCGTAGGGCAGGTGTTTTCTTCTGTGTATGCAGATGTTGGTTTAGTGTGGTTTGTTCGTTCTGTGGTGGCTTTTCTGTTCGCTGTTTAAGCATTGGAGGGGTATCATGTCTTTGTTGCTTTACTTAGCTGAAAAGGGAATATTTGCGTAAGCTCTTTGCCGCGTGAGACGAGCGAGTCAGTGGTGGTTGTGATGTGTGGGCGAATAGGCATGCATGTCAATCGTGGATGTATGTGTCGTATTGTGGGGTGGCGGTCATGTCTAATATGTATCGGCCGATGTGTCTGATTTGTTCTGCGTTTGTGGCGACGGTGGGCAGGAGTGGTGTCGGGGTAGGTGAATTGATTCGTGAGTCGATAGAGTATCTGGTTGATGTGTGTGTCTTAGTGTGCACCGTTTTCATTGTGCGCAGGGTTCTCTGTTTGGCAGTATCTAGTAGAATATGAGTAATAATGAGATTTTGTTGGGGTTGTTTGGGTGTTGTGTTGGGTGTGTCAGGTGTGTGTCAGTTCTGTTATGTGTGTTGTATGGTTGTTGTTTGGGATGTGTTGAGGGGTTAGATGGATGATGGTGTGTGCTCGTCTTTTATGTCGGATGTTGAGTGGTGTTCTAGCGTTGATCGGAGGTTGCTTTGTGTCACGGGTGTGTTGGTTGTGTGTGCGGTCGGTCAAGGTTTGCGCCTCGGGTTCCATTTCGTCTTTTGGTCTAGTGCATCCTTTGCCGCCCGGCGTCCAATAGCACAGGAAGCAAGGTTATTTGGTGAAACCTGCTTGCTGGCTGAGCAAAATGTTACCATTTTGAGGTCGACGTATATTCCATCCATGTACCAGATATTGTAGCCTTCTCCAAACTGTCTTGATTTTTGCATACTCCTCTCTCATCCGTACCGAGCACCCTACTGGAACCGAAGCATACCTGTTGCCGTTGTGTAACAACAACACACTTTAAACTGCTCTTGAAGTGTCAATAAAACAGTCGCCACTCACCTGCATCGTATGCTGGGAGTCCCATAGCGAGTAGTAGGCCTGCAACTTCACTGCAATACACAAGGTTACCATCTGACTGGAAGAGCCTCCGCAGCTCTGCTTCTCTGTTACGATTAAATGTTACTCTTGTGCCATGGTCCCAGTAGTCATTTTTTCATGCCAACTCGAAGCCAACAGCTTAGGACAACTTCGGCAAATACAACTCTCGTACAAGATCGTTCAGTTCACCCTGGGTGAACAATGACGGACCATCCGACTGTATTTCAGATTGATGATAGACATCATCCAGGTCATTGGCATCCATACATGTAGACGTACTAAAGTTACCACATGCTTCCCGAATATCGACCGCAGTAAACTTGCTACTACTGTAGATATATGCGGAAGGTAACGGCCTACGTAGTGCGCACATGAATTTTGTCATTCCTAGGGAATATGCAAAAATAGGGATCCATGATTGCACGAAAACGGGATGGGATGTGATACAGGAAATCCGAGAATATATATATGGAATCTGCACCTCCGAATTACTATATATCTGCTACAAAAGTCCATCCAAGAAAAATTTCACCTTTTTTTGTTGGCCCGGGTAAGGTTTTCTTTATTTTCCCTAAATGGATGACCGAACTTTGAAATAACTATTCGGCCGAATAGCGAAGTGATTATTCGGCCGAATATTCGGTATTCGGCCGAATAGTTTTAGCCGAATATTCGGTATTCGGTATTCGGCTTTTTCACTATTCGGCACATCCCTAATATATATATATATATATATATATATATATATATATATATATATATATATATATATATATATATATATATATATATATATATATATATATATTTAAATTTTGGATTTTAAATTTGAATTTAATTATTATCCTATATTTTGAGATATTTGATTAAACTTTATTTCAATAATATTGTAGGTATGTAATACACTGTTTATGAATATTACACAAGGCTACCATGATTATATTTTGTTAAAAGATGGGCTATGGGTTATGTTAAATAAATCCTTCCAGCAAAATTTTTTTAATTATCATGTACATTAGTAAGTCCGTTTCGGCCGGAAATTTTTGAAAAAACTTCCGGCCGGAACCGGAACCGGAAAAAAATGTCAAATTCCGGCCGGACCGGAATTCCGGTACACCTCTAATATTTATACCTAAGTTTCTCTTTTATATTTATTTTTAGAGAGACCTCTGAAAGCGAGCGCAAGAAAAGGAAGCATTAGAACAATCATAACAATACACAGTCAAACATAAATAAATAAATAAATAAATAAACAAATAAATAAATAACCAAAACACAATACCCTCTAGAGTGAATGATTAAATTCCCTACAATACCTTTTATTCTAGACTATAGTTTCACTACTATACATTAACACAGGTAACAACATACCCTCATGCAAAACCCCAGCGAACTCAAGACTTAGTCCCTTCACATCCACCAAGGATTTAATTGTACCAGCCACCTTCCCACCATTCACAACTTTCCTACTGCCTTCTGCATTATCCATTCCCTTTTCCTAAATATTTAAACTCAGATACTTGTTCCAGTTTCTCACTATCAAAACCTTACTCTCATCTACATTTACTTTTAAACCCCTTCCTTTTAAAACCCTGCCAAACCCCTCTACCAATCCTCTCAAACTCTCTTCAGATTCACCACACAAAACCAAATTATCTGGCATAAAATAAGCAGGACACCTTCCACTCGCTTCTATTCTCCATCATTCTAACACCTTTCCCTGCCACCCCACCCCTGATTCTTTCATAGCCCCATCCATATACAAATTAAATAACCAAGGAGACGTAACACATCCCTGCCTCACTGTGCTATTAATATTAAACCAATTACTTTCAACTCCATTTATTCTTACACACGCTTCACTATCAGCAAAGACTTTATTTCCATTCAGAAGCCTACCATCAACACCATATATCACTAACCCCTGCCAAGGAGCTTCCTTATTAATCCTTTCATACGCCTGTAATCAGAGCTGGGCATTAAGTATTTTGAAAGTACTTAAGTACAAAGTACTAAGTACATGGCTCAAAAGTACTTAAGTACTAGGTACTTTTATCAAATGTACTTAAGTACTTAGTATGTCCATTAACTTAAGTACATTTTTAAAGTCATTATTTTTTATGAACTAATTTTTTATGATTTTATTTGTTAATCTTATTTGTTTTTTGTGAAAAAATAACTCATATTTGGCTTTCAGCCTCAATAAGTCTCATCTCTCATAGCAATTGTGAACATTTAACTGTATCTTGCTAATGACAAAATGAAAAATCTCCAATGGTACAAATTTGACACATTCAAGTGGTTAAGACTTAGGGTTAATAAAATAGAAATGAAAAGTTTAGTGAATAATATTCTGTTACCATGAAAAACATGAGCATTACAATGGTAAACACACAAGGGGTACTAGGTAGACAGGGTAAGTAAGCAATCTTCCAGACTACCAACCATAGCATTTAAAAGCTAATTTGTTGTTCAACCAGAGCAAGACCAATCTTTCAAAAGTCTTGTCAGAGAGGGATGAACTTTTTGGTGTTAAAGTCATCCCCTGCAAAAAGAGAAGAAGTCCTCTCAACAGGAGCAGATGATGGAATCATTGTGTTGTACTGCATAAATATTTTCTTATCAATGGGTGCCTGTTGAGGCTCTTCAAGTTTCCAAGCTGTTATCTCTCAGAATATTTAAAACTTGCATGTCTACTGAACAAGACAGGTCCTGGCTGAGTAGCAATATTTTTTCCCAACCCGAAATAGTCCTCTTCTTCACTGCTAGAGACAGTTTCGCTCACTAAAGAGTCTAAGATGGTTGACAAATCGGTGCAGCACATAGGAGTATCTTCTTCATGAGCTCTTCTTTTTCTTCATGGTTCCATTTTGTATTGATTGTGACCCACCTCATTTTAATATGGGTGAGTAACGCTTTGTTTGAGGAAAGTTTCAATAACATATTCATTTTTCAAATTGAGGAAAGTTTCAAATATTTTTTGATAACCTTGAAAGACAGCTTTGATAAGGGAGCCGCAATACTTTACTGCCTTCGTAATTAGATTTGCCAGTTTGTTTTCTACAAGAAGTAGATTTGGAAGTAATTCACCATAATAAATAAATACCATTCTCACCCTGAAGACGATTAATGGCGATTGAAAACGATACCAATACATCAACAAATTCAGTAACAAATTCTATTTATGTTGATTTGAAGGGCGGTAATTCTAGTTCAGTCACCAATTGGTGAAGTTTACCATTGTGTTTCACTAGCACTACCAGCGAGTCATACAATGAGTTCCTCCTAGTAGGACATGGCAAATGAAGCTGGCAGTCAAGGACCTTGTTGATTACTTCGGCAGATTTTAGTCGACCACTTTTATTCTAAAGGGCAGTACAATTTCCCATTGTAATGTGATTTATTGAAGCAAGTGAAGGAATTGTTAGAGCTTTCTTGGCATCAGTTGTTGGAACTAAACTTAGAGTATGTGAGGCGCACTTGATATGTTAGGTACTTATTGAGGAGTAAATGATTTTCTTATAGCCTTTCTTTTATGTTGTCTAAGAGGAAGATGATCATGATCATCTCTTTTTAAGCACCAACAGTAGTCTGCTAGCATATTCACATCCCAGCGGCTCTGATATTTTTTCTCCATCACTTTTATATCCTGATGGAACCGCTCACCTTGTTCCTCACTGTAATCTCCGCAGTTGTCTGGAAAGTAGTCTAAATGGGAACTAAGAAAATGCATTTTAAATGACATATTACAACCTAGCTGTTTGAAAGTTTGCAGCAGTTCGTCTACTACATGTTCGTAATCTGTACTTCGGCGATTTCCTAGAAAATGTCACGACATCTGAAACAGAGCCAAGCCCTTCTTTCTTTGTTCACCATAACATCAGTGAAGTGAGGATCTGCAAAGAAGATTCCTGCTTTTATTTTACCGTCTTTTAGTTTTGGAAATGCATTTTTCAGGTAACAGATAACATCGCCATCTTTGTTTAGTGCTCGGACGAAATTCTTCATAATTCCGAGCTTTATAGGTAGAGGTGGAAGTAACACATTTTTAGGTTCAATTAGAGGGTAAAACAAAACATTGTGATGACCTAGTTCAAGTTCATTTCTGATCGGCCATTGGCATCGTGTGTAGTGTTCCTTACTTGCTTGACTGTCCCAAGGACTCAAGAAACATGGATATTTAGTGTAACCCGCTTGTTGACCCAGGAAAATAGATATTACCTATAAAAAGAAACATGGAGTAAATTAATTTACTTTGTATTGAACATAAAAGAACCCTCTTTCTTTCTCAAATGAATATAGATACAAATTTTCTGAAACATAGATATATTCTTACCTTCATGTCTCCACATATCTTCCAATTGTGTGTTTCATAGTTTAAAACCGGAATCAGATGCTTCAGGTTGTCGTATGTTTCAGTAAGCATCAAATGAAACCACAGGAACATATGCCATTTGTTACCAATGGTAAGAAGTACTGCTTTTTAAACTTTTTGGTTTCTACAGGAATACATACTCCCACACCCAATTCGTTATATGAGACGCTTTCACATCATTGCAGTAAGTAAAGAGATTTGGATTAGTCAGCAGTGAATATATTTACGAAACTCCCTTTACGATGGCGGTACCATAAAATGTTGTTGTTCTGAACTTAACAATTGGATTCGCGATGCCGGACCCAGGCAAATTGACTGATTCTTTGGACAATCCCCAAATCCCTAGTCCAAATTGTTAAGTTCTGATTGCCTTAAAGACTTAAGTTGATTCATCTCAAAAGTGGCTTCATACATAGGGAACCATCAGCATCATCATCATCGATAGCAGCATCATGTAATTCGTCCTCGGAGTCTTGGCGTCAAGAAAGTTTAGTCTGGATGATTGGGAATTGGAATTCCTGGACCAATGAGGTACCGGTGTTTATGGCAGATGAACTACAAGATTTTTATTGAGCTTGCGCGATCGGAAGATTTATTCTAAAAGCAAACAAAGTAAACATACTCTCTGATAATAACCAAATGTATATATTCATTTTTAATTACAATAAAAGAAAAACTTATTCATAAAATATGTCATACCTGCTAAGTTCGTCATGCAGAAGTAACAGTCCACTAACATGTCTTTTCCCTCCACACCATTGAAACACCAAAGGGGAACTTGTTTTCCCTTAACTCCAACCCTTAAACCTTCCAACGCACGTTTTGCAGTTAGACTGAAGGAGCAAAGGTTGTTATCCTGATCTCGCAAGTTTTAACTCCAAAGTAAGCACAGTATTGTTCTATATTTTTCATCTATAATCCGGAGGAGAAGTGTGAGCTTTCATCAACAAATTTCATGGCTCTGTTCGGGGAAAAGTGACTTTCCCACAAATG
>JABUQX010072963.1:0-2500 GCA_015478945.1 Trachelipus rathkii
TTGTTTGAACTCTCACAATCTGGTTGTTTACCAACCTAAAATGTATCTTACAAGTTTGTACTAACCATACCTTGTACACAAGTCACCTGTGAAAGGTTATTTTCTTAACTTAAAATAGTTAAGAATCGACTTAGATCTACTTTAAGCCATGACCCATTATGTCTACTCTTTTCATGAATGTAAGAAAGAGACTTGTTTTATAACTTGGATAAAGATGTTATAATAGATGAAGTAGCCAGGACCAGTGAAAAACTGGCCAAAAAGCTGTTAGGTTAGTAAACCACCATAACCTTTCTTAGTTTGCTGTGTCTGTACTCTGTTCCAAGGTATTGTAGAGCAATTTTTTTTTTTTTGTTTATAAAATATATTTCTATTATTTTTATTATTAAATCACAATTAAAAGAGGACATTGTTTTCTTTTCCAATAGCTTGGTTTTTCATTACCGTATGTGAATGTGTCCCTTTTTAATATTACAAAGGTAATTACAGTATGATTAGACTATTATATGCTTAAACAGGTGGGATATGTTTCCTAAAACTAAAAATAATTACTCAGATCTCATTTTTTAAGTACTAGACCACCGTAATTAAATTAGTAATTACTTATTTTTTCTAAGCAGGAATATTTAGGTACGGTATAAAAAATAATAAATACTTATTTGAAAGTACATCAAAAATAGCTTCCTTTTTTCCTCAACTATTTCCCAAGTGACAAAATAGGTAAATGTGTTTTTTAAGCATGCAAGCCTAATTTTCAAACATTACATATTCCAATAATCTATTTCCTCTAAATTCCCCGGTAAGGGCCCCTTTTCAATCTTTAGCCGAGGCCCCAAAGAACCAGTCCGGCCTGATATATATATATATATAATATATAATATATATAATATATATATATTAATATATAATACGATATATATATATATAATAATTATATATATAGATTATATATATATATATTAAGAGGTGTGGCGGATTTCCGCCTCCGCAATCCGCATATGCGGATATCCGCACCATTTTCGCAATCGCAACCGCAACCGCAACCGCATCCGCATTTATTTTTTTTTGCGGAAGCCGGATAAGTTCCTCATCTATGATTATTGAGAAAACGTGTGTCACTACCGTCATAATATATATAATAATATATAATAATATATATATATATATATATATATATATAATATTATATAAATATAATATATATAATAATATAGTATATATTATATAATATATACATATAATATATATATATTATATATTATATATAAATAATATATATAATATATATAATATATAGTATAAATTATATATATATATATATATATAATTACTAAATATATATATACTATAAATATAACATATAATAGTATATATATATAATATATTATATATATATATATAATTAATATTATATACAGTAAAATATAATAATTATAAATAATAATATATATAATATATATATTTAATATAATAATATACATAGTATATATATATATCTAAAAGTAAGGGACTTTCAAGATACAGATAACACCTCTTTCCTGGAGATAGGATAATATATTTCAAACTTCATACGATGAATTGTGGGCAACAGCAACTTTTCTAATCCCAAGATTAACAAAACCAAATTTCTTGAACCACGTGTTCTACAGAGAGGGTTAAATTAATTTAGGATGCTATGTGATGAAATGCCTGCTGTAAAGGCAGAAATATCACCAAAGCCAGTAAAAAGAAAAAGATCACACAAACAGACACGCAATTACCATCTTTTAGCGATATCATTGCTGAAACCCATGGACGTTCTTTTGGCTTCTAGCAGTTATGAAGAGTCTTGTTCAGTAGCCTCAAAGTGTTTAAAGACATTCTAATCATTGAAATCGAAATTAATATCAGAGAAAAACTTGAATCAGATAAAGATCGCACGGTTTGGTGGAATGACTAACTGCGTAATAAGTTTTTCGCTCACATCTTGCAAGAGTGCCGAAAGGGAATTCTTTAGCCTGGCCCCTTTCATCAAGCTTGTAGCATGAGCCGTCTTTCAGTTGTTGCCATAGTCTCATTTATGACGAAAGAGAAGCAACAACTCTTCCATGATAAGGGTTCAGAAGCTTTTGTTTTTTTGAAAGCATAATTTGAGAATTATTAATTTTCAAGCATTAATAATATATATAATATATATATATATATATAGTATATATATATTATATATTATATATATAATTATATATATAATAATATATATATAGATTATATATATATATATATATATATATGTATATATATATATTAAATTAATTTATATATATGATTATATTATATATATAATATATTATAATATATAATAATATATATAATATATATATAGTATATATATATATTAATATAACAATATCCTTTTTCCAAATGGGTGGGGGCTTGGGAAAGAGGTTGGTGGGTCAAAGAGTTGGGTTCCAAGCTGCGGTGCGGGGCTTTATACGGGTATAATATATATATAAATATATAT
>JABUQX010072963.1:7500-23926 GCA_015478945.1 Trachelipus rathkii
TTATTTTTACTAAATTTATTTTTTTCCACATTTACTTTATTTTTTCCAACTTTTAATTTTTCCTGTAATATGTAAATTTAGAGTTTAAATTATTTATTTTTATTTTAATTTTTTAAATTATTCTTTTTTAACTCAAGTTAATTTATTTTTCTAAACATTTTTTATTTATAAAAAGTTAATTATTATTATCTATTAACTTTGTGTTTATTTTTTTTTAATTATTTAATAATTAAAAATCAATTTACATTTACTGGAAATTTGAAAATTAAATGTTGAAATTTTTTTTAATTTTTAATGATTTGTCTATCTTTATTCTTTTAAACTACTAATAGTTATTTACTAAAATTTAATTCTTTTATTGACGTTTATAGACACTAAAAAATTATGCACTTTACATACCCTAAAATAAAGCAGTATATATCTAGTAATCTAGTTAATCAACCAGCACTCCCCGCCAACCCTCCCTATAATCGTACCTTTCCATGATCATATTATGATCTATATGATATTCAAGGTCACAATTTTATTACTCAAATATATCATGTTTTAGCATACCCGTTAGTTAATAGGCATTAAAATCAGTTAAATCCAAAACCACCATACACTAATATACTACACCCTCAATCTACTAATTACCGTTTTCATGATCTATATTGATGATATATATTGATCTAATTGAGATCTATTTGTCTTGATGTCTAATTGATTCTATTTGATATTCTAATTGATAGTATCATATTGATACTATTGTAATCTAATTGAATCTATATTGATTTATCATATTTGTATATTACCTTTAGATCCAATGATTATATTGATCTACTAATTTTGATTATTCTTTGGATATACCATTGAATCTTATTATTGATGCTGGTAAAATATATCATTATAGATTTAGTGGTCGGAGTCTGGTAGTTTGGGTAGTGCACACATTAACTCATCTTAAATAAATTAATATTTCATTTTTATGTTTTCTTTTGGTATATTAAATACATTTTTGTTTTATTAACTTATAATACTTTATTCCTTATTATGTTTATAACAAAAAATTCATTTTTACATTACCCTATAAAGGATCGAACCATAGTAAAATATTCTAATATTCAAAATACCAACTCGCACATATCTAGCCTTTTGTTTACCCACTTTCTATGTAAATTCTAATTCATCTATTTAAACATTTGTATATATATTACTGCGTATTTTTTTACAAATTTCTACAAATTATCATTTGTTAAACATATTAGACAAGAAACTTTGGTGAATTATTAGTCCCTTTTACTTATATTTATTTGAGATAATTTTAGTCATAAACATTTTTGTCATTTTATAGTATTATTAATAACTTTAAAGAAAACTAGGGATTTTGGTAAAATTAACCCTATTATAAAGAGCCCGCTAAAGAAAAAGAACTGTCAAAAAATGCACTTCACCCACACCTTATACACACTCTACCTCTCTATTATTTAAAGAAGTTAATTAATAAGAAAAAGCCAAAATACTAAATAAATAAATTAAAAGTTTTTGTCTAAAAATGTTATACAAAATATATGACTTGAATCATTAGTTGTTATCATAATAGATCAATAGATTCAAGTAGAATATCAATAGATCAATATAGATCAAATAAAATAAATCATATAAGAAGTAGGTATTATTTAATTGGAGGTGGAGTTGATGGGTTGTTTGATTAAACTGATTTACTGGAGTAAATTATTAAATCTGGAGACGGTATTAGTAAATGCAATTATTTTTTAAAAGTATATTATAAATAACATTAAAAAAAGAATAAAGTATTTTAGAGTAAAAATCAAAAATTTAATTAATAGTAGAACAAGAAAACAATTAAAATAAATATCAAAGTTATTAAGTGTTATGTTGTAGCTACAATATTTAAATCTTTTAAAGTCAATATTCTTTGTTTGGAAAGGGCAATGGATCATAACTGGTCAAATGGGTCAATACAAATATATAGATCAAATAAGATCATTAATTATGGATCTGAATAAATCAATAGATTCAATAGATCAATAAGATCAATAAATAGATCATATAGTAATAGATCATAGATCAATTTGAGATCATAAAGATCATAGCATACAATTAAGATAATAAGATCTAATAGATCATTAAAAGGGATAGGAAGGTGGGGATGGGTGGTCTCTGAATTTAATTCAAATTGTACCCTGGAAAAACTGATTATTATGGTTCATGATACAATGACATGGAGTTTTCTATTTTTGATAAAAATAATTTGAATCCTGAAATTCACCCACCAATAGATCATTATATGAATCTCATTATTAAAGAGTAAAGTGGTATGGAAATTATTTAGAGGTCGGAGTTTGGAGTGGTTTTGAATAATTACATGATATTTTAATAGATAAATTTATACTATAGCATTTAAGGGATTAAGCTTAATGTAATCAAAATTTTTTTAGGATAAGAGATTATAACTGATAAAAATAGAAATAAATTTATTTAAGTAAAGTACTAAAAAAAATTTTTTTAAGAAAAGAAATTCAAAAATAAAGAAAAAATTTGAAGAAAAATAATAAGTTCCTAAATATAATAATTAAAATATTATAAATATAAAATTTATTAAAATTAAATAAAAAAATTTACATCTTTGAGCATTTCAATGTTCCTTAAAAACAATATAAAGATGCCCATAGTAAATTTCAAGAAATAATAAATTGAATGTAAGAAAAAATAAAAAATTTAAGCAAGATATAAAAAAAGGAAAGGCAGACGAAGTTGGAATGTATAAATATAAATAACGTAAAAAATAATTTTTAAGAAAAATAAGATTTATTAATAAAAAAAAAAACTAATAAATTAAAATAAAAAATAATTGTAAAAGCTCGAAAAATTATTAAAAATATTGTAAAATAAATACTCAAGAAAAAAGTAGAATGATTACAAAAAAAATCCATCTAATAATTAATAACAAACAAAAAAAATTTAAATATAGGTTAGTTAATTGTTTTTAAAAAAAAAAAATTCAATTAAATGTTTTAACAGAAACGAATAAAATGTCAATTCACTTTACCACATTATATAGAAACGGGAGTTATTATTCATTTGCTAAGATGCATATGCACAATTGACTGACATGTTAACATATGTAGAACAGAAGGCAGTTATGTGAATAACAGTTATGTAATAATATTGTATTAATTAAAACCGAATTGTTTACTAACTCGGACACGGTCACTAGCTCTACAGCACCTTGAGGTGCCGGTAAAACCTTAATATTCATACTCTGAGTCACCTTTCTCAGACTATTTCCTTATCTACCTTCGCTTAATTACTATCCTGCCATTCTTCCTTTACTTTTCTGTGTCTTAGCTATTTCCATGCATTTTTTTCCTAGTCGTGAATGAGATACCTTAATATAAAATATTATAATATCACCTCCGATGGGGGTCGCCAGACACACCACTAATACGATGCAAATAGTTAACCCGCTCACAATCACACAAGCAACTTATTAATCAATAATACATAATATATAGTTATTTATGAGATATATCAATATGTTTGGTTAATACTAATCGACTATATTTTATTCAGCTGTAGCTACTCGCATCCAAGGTCTCTGATATATATACTAGTCGACCAGAGAGGTAGAACCTGATATACTCATACTTTACTTCGAAGCTATACCTCTGACTTACAGTAACTTACTACTTTTTATCTCACCAACTCTTTCCGCTTCTCTGACTCGCTCCCTTTCTCCCTCCTTTTAAGGCCCCCTCCTTTTTAGACTCTCCCACTTACTTGATTTCTTTCTTCCTTTATCATCATACATTGGATATTAAGCATTTTTTTTTTTTCATATCTTAGGGAACCTAATAATATACCCATTTCTTTATACGTAATCGTAGGGTCCAAGACACCTTACTTTATTAATTAATTCGGTAAGTTTTAAGAATTCCTCCATAGAACATTTATGTTAATAGAGGTTTCTAGCAATGATATTAGTTATTATACAAAAAAATATTATTATATAAAGATAAATAAATATGAATGTGAATTCTTAAAAAAACGAATAATCTTAATTATAATAACTCAAGTGACTATCATCGCTATTTAATAGTCACTAGGCTTATCTCAAAGCACCGTCAGTATATGCAGAATTATACACTACTCCGAACTAACCTCTACTGACTTGTTCTCCAACTTTATTTCTTCACATTCTTTCTTCTACCCTTTCCCCCTAACTTCTCTTAGCACTTTCTTATGATCTCTATTTTCCTGTCTTTCCTTCTGGAGTAAGTAAGAACCATGATCACTAGCCTTCTACGAAGGAGGTGCACTCGTCCAGGAACCGCACATATTATACCAGGACTGACGGCGGCGGACTACCATACAACCAGAAAATATGAGAGTAATAATCATTATTTATATACAATACACTATTTATTAAATATTAAATTTATATTTAATTTTAATTTTATTAATTTCTTTTAATTTTTTTGAATTATTATTAATTTTTTTTTTTTTTATTTGTATATAATATTAGAATATATATTTTACATTTACTTATTCAATTAATATTATTTTTTATTTTGTATTTTAATTTATTTATTATTTAGATTTATTAGTTAATTAATTTATTAATTTAATTAAATAAATATTATTTATTAAAATTATAATTTATTTTTATTAATTTATTTTAAATTGTTCGAAATAATTAAAACTACGTATATTTTTCCTCAATGAATACAGCTAATAATTGAAAAATTGTACTGACTCTTAAAACGGCGAATATACACTCGCTTCAGCAATAGTCAAATATGGATAATGACCAAACCATCCCATTGTTCTTTATGAATTACTAGTGACAGACCGAATAGATTTATATAATAATATTTATTCTTTTTCGAGAACTTATATTTTTTACAGTGCTTGAAAAGTACACCAGATGCACTTGAATAGAAAGACGATTTTAAAACTTTTTCGAATATAGGAGGTTGAAAACAATAATCAGATAAATAGTATCATGAGAATTAGAAAACCACATCAAAAATGAGTCTCATATATTATCATATTACTTTAAAAACTCTTCCAGGTAAGACTCGGAAGGTGAACCCATCAAATTAGTCAGGGCTTCACGCATCCCTTTCTAAAGGAGCTAAAACACCTTGAAGTTCAGGCTCTAAAACCTACTGAAAGTTGCAGAGTCATTCCACGTAAAACCTTATTAAATTCAGGTCTCACCTGACCTTTAAATAATAACCCTATAATACTTAGTTACGTCATTTAAAATATTTGAAAAACCTAAATGAAATGATGGAAAATTATACTAATCCAAATTTCATGACTAGCCAGACATGAACGGATTTTATTAATCAAAAAGCCTTCGATAATTTATGGTTTCCAAGTCATTGTTGCCTTCTAACAGTGCAGGAGGTCCTGTCCAAATGGGATTAACATATACAAACCCAATAAATTCCTCCTAGGTAAGTTGGGGTAATTTTCTTTTGTGACATTTAAAATATAGTAAAACAATAAACAATTCATAATAGATTAGTGCATTAAAATATGCTAAAAAAGTGCACAATTAAATTAGCTAAAAAATTGTGATCAAATATTTACGAGATATTAGACTTGATGATTTAGCTAGAGTACAAATAACATGACAAACGACTAATAAAAGTATAAATCAAAAAAAAATTATTGTAATTTAATGATAAAATATAAAAGAGTAACCAAAATGCTTCAATTAAATGTAACTTGATTAATTAAAGGTTAGATGATTCATTAGCGACAAAATAATCTGGCTTACTATTTTCATTTTAGAGCGGTTAGTTTATCACATGACCCTTACTTACTACATCATAGTATATATTATATATAGTATTATATAATATTATATTATATTATTAATATAATCATATATATATATATAGATATTATAATAGTTATATAATAATATATATTATATTTATATGTGTAGTATGGAATATAAAAAATATATTATATTATATATAAATTAATATTTATTATATATATTATATACTATATATATATATATATATAATATATATAATTATATATATAATAATAACTAATAATAATATATAATATTATAAATAAAGTTATAGATCTAGAAAATAATGTGATATATTATATTATTTAATAATATATAATAATAATCTAATATAATTATTATATATTATATATATAAATATATTATATATAATACAGTAACTGCCTTTCGTCACGAAATGAAAGTTAATTATACAATTAAAACGTTATAAAAAAAAAATATCTAAATAAATACATTAAAAAAAAAATAACAAACTATAAATAATTTTTTTTATTCGTAACTTTTTTTATTTTCAAATCATTTTAAGCATTCCACTTTACTTTAGAACTATAAATAAAAAATAAATAAATATAGGTAAATAAAGAATAAATATAATAAAAAAAAATCCAGAATAATTATAACAAATTAGTTAAATAACAAAACAAAACAAAATAGCAAATCCAAACTTCTGTTTTCATGATTATTCTCAATTTTATTTAATTATTATATTTTCAATTGTATTTTTTATATAAAATAGAAAGTTTGAACCAACATAAGCGTCATTGATCACTATTTTTTATTAAAATAATGGAAGTACAATATAAATTAACCTTATACTAGGAGTAACTTGTACCTAAGGATATGAATATAATTACGCTGTGTTCTATGTGAATATAATTACACTGTGTTAAGTGGATATATATATACAGTGTGCTATGTGAGTATAATTTAATCACTATTAGGTAGGTTTTGCCACAAACCTGCAACACAACTCCGTGCTCCTAAAAATTTTTCTGCCTTAGACACACTTAAACAAGAAATATTTTAAGAGAGACCAGTTATTTTCTACTCTGTTAATTAATTAATATGCGAGATAGCACAACAATCAATATGCATTACACATATATACAAACTCTCGCCGGTCAAAAAGCCACTATGTGCGATTAAATCGCATTATAAATAGTATAACATTAAACATTTTAATAAAATCGGGAGTAAACATATTATTCAAATGGAATGACTAGCAATACCACGAAATAAAGAACGCTTCTCAATAATATTATTAGGTGAAATATTAGTTAAATTAGGCCCGTTAATAACACATTCGCATCGGAGAGCAACTTGGGAATAGACAATATTTAAATAAAGACAGCACAATAGTCAACCGAGCAGACATCCAATGATATTCTTATCTATCCCAAAAATTGTTCGGTCTCAAAATAATTAATCATGGGGAATTCCAACATTTTTTCCCTTTTACTTTTTGTATCCTCATCAGTATTATATTTATGCGGCTTACTCAGAACTAGAAAAAAGTTATACGCACTTGTTAACAAGCTTTTGAGCTCGACGCAAACGACACTTAAAAATCTATTTTGCAACCTTGTGGTCTCATAAAAGTGTCTCAAAATAACGGAAAGTGATGGCAAAAATGTAATCGATCGTAACATCTCGACCCTTATATAATCAGAATAGGAGTTCGAGATATATACTCAGTGGACGTAAATTATCCAGGCATGGAGTTTGATTATAAGCGCTAGTCAATAGATATAGCAGAGCAATGTACACGGAGGTTCCATCCTATAAGAAACCCTTAGGACTATACAGATGTGGCGATTCTTCATCGGGCGTTCACAAATACGCGCCACGTTCACAATCGCATAAATATTACTATTAATCGGCGTCGTATAGATTGAGACAACTCGTTGTTATTCTTAAACTCATTGATATTTTCTTAATTTCTCCATTAGAATATATACCTCGGCCGTAACCAAACGACACGCACCCTGTATATAAACGTTATCGGTAATAAAAAGGTATTCATAGATGATCAGAATAAATTTAGAACTAGCCCATCAAGGAACTCCATCATCACAAGGCACACTTAATTCAAATTATATAACACTCCTTTTATCAATGAGAGATGTTGAGAGGAATTCAGTTGGGTTAGGTGAAATCTGCTGTACAGTTATTTATTCTCATTACCCACTTGGTCCAGAGCATAAATTAACATTTAGTTAAATATTAGGCAATTTCAATATATGTATTATCATTTCTTTATACCTATGTTCGTTTCCGGACATTTATATATTAGAATATTAGCTTTCTTTATACTACACTCATTATTAATATTATATATATATTATATAATATAATATATATATATATTATATTTATATAATATATATATGATATAAATATATAATACATATTATATTATATAATTATATATATATATATATATATTATTATAATATTAATATAATTAAATATATTATTATATATATATATATTAATATGATTATATATATATAATAATAGTATCGAAATCAAAGGCGCCTGAAAATATTCCATGTGGATAGGAAATAGATAAATATATAGAGAGATGAAGAGTGATAATCAGAAACATTTTTGGGCTTGCCCCCCCCGAAGAACATAGAGTTAATTATTGGTGTAAAGAGCTCACGATACACGCACTAGAATGAGCATAAGGGTGTATATATGATCTCTTATAAGTATATGAGTATATAGAATTTGAATTTCAGAATATAATAGATTATGAGAACTTTCTTGATAGAAATAACTAAGAGCGATGTTACTCGAGATGTTCTGTTTAAATGGGGAAAGTGTGTCGATTACTGAGGCTTAATAGAAAGAGCCTTGTTGCTAAGTTGCATTTAATAGATGAGATAAGGTGATGGATAAACATTTTGAACATGCAAGAGATAGAGAAAAGAAAAGATATAAAAATTAAGAAGAAAAAGCATATTTCCACTATTACGACATCTTATCGAGTTTAGAATTTTATCACTCAAGTAAAGATGACAGACAGAATAAGACAGATCAGAAAGACACAGTGTGATAGTATGTAATAGTCCAAGAAAGAAACGGAAAGAATCGAAAGTGTTAATAAAGTTAAAGTTAATCTACATTAATTAGCATAATTTAGTATCATAGAAATAGGAATAAAAGTAAGAAACCAGAGGATATTGACTACGCATAATTAATGCAAAATTACACTCAAATTAATTTATATGTTAAGCTCATACCTTTTAATATCAATAAAAGAAATGTAACTAAAAAGGCCAAAAGACAATGACGAGTAAGTATATGATTAAAAACGACATCTGAATTCTGGAGGAACAGAGAATATAAGTAGCCTCATCATATTCACTCTGCAACTGCTAGTGAAATACTGGATTTTCCTCCTGTGATCTCCCCATGTGAGGAATCATCCTTTTGATCGAATATTTGGGAATCTAAAAAAGTAGACAATAGATTTAATATGACACAGTTTATATATATATAACACTATATTGTGTTTTCATTTATATCTATCACATCTCAATCAATAATTTAGAATATTAAATTTACAATTATTGCGTTCATATATATGATAACCAATTGTCGGCTAAAAAATAAGACGAAGTTTATCTTAGCTTATGAAATTGTAAAAGATCGAATCGTTCTGTAATGTTTACAACTCGTAGCTAACTAATAAGCAGCACAAGTCAAAAATAATTTAACATCTGAATATTAATATATATATATATTATAGTATAAATATAATATATAATATAAATATAAAATATACAATATATATATATATATGAATATATAAAATTAATATAATATATATATATATATATATAATAATATATATAATATATTTAGATATATATATATATATTATATATAACAAATAATATATATTATATTATAATATATAAAATATATATATATATATATATATCTATATATATTATATAAATATATAAATATATAATATATATATTATTTAAGTAATAGTAAGTATTATATACAGAATCCATAACTTTGTTTCTAATTAAGATATTAATATATTATAAATAAATAATAATAAGTACCTTTAAAGATAGAAATACTTGTAAACTAATTTAGAAAGAGTCAGGTATTTTATCATGAAGAAAAGATTTTATATAATAATAACTTGAAATTAATATTACAAAAGAGCTATCAAATTATTCGCGATTCTTGTTCGGATTATAGACTCCCTTATAGGTGTTTATCATTTTAACACTAAAAGTTAAATTTATTATAACAATAAAAAATTTAAAAAATATTTATATATTTTTATGATGTAAGATTTTTTAGAGAAATAATAGTGGAAGTTCATATGTTGTAAAGAAAGGGGAGATTAATAATATTATTGATACGCCTATTTTTGTCTATGTATAATTTATAGGTGTTATAAGGATGCATGAGTAAGAGTATTTCAAATATAGTTTTTTCATTCTGTGTATAAATCTTTATTTATGAATTATTAATAGGAGTCATGTTGTTAATTGTCTATATAGTGTGGTTATTAGTTAGGAAACGATTGAATAATGTTAAAGGGCAAAATATATTGAATTGTCATTGTAGTATATAAGATCATGTTTGTGTTGGTACTTTCTGCGTTTACTAACGTATATTAAAAAATCATTAGAAGTTTTCGCCTGCGATCGTATCAGTTCGGTAGGGTTAAGGAGTTATCAGATGTATGTGCCAGAGGAATTGTTTAGTATTATGTAATCACATGGCAGAGTTTTGAAGGCTTTAGTGAGGAGTTTCGATAATGTATGTATATGGATCATTATTGAGATCTCTCGTCTCTTGACGAGCTAGACACTAGCGACCATGTAGAGGTAAGCATTGAAGATTATTGGGTAACGTATCTTCAGTATTTTCCATTGCTTCTAATAGAGGGGCTGAAAAATATCATAGTAAAAAAAGAAAAGTTGATAATTGAGTTAGGTTAATTGGGTATAAAAAAGAAATGAATTAGAATTTTAGAAAGTCTGATATGTAAGACTATGCCGGTATATTATAGATAAAAGTTAGGTATTTTTATATCTTGACTAGTTATTAAGTGCTACGATAGTAATAAAAAATAAATTAGTATTGAAAGTGTATATATAAGTTAGAGAAACAGTGGGATTGTGCAGATAATGATATCGGGAGTGCAGGAAAGAATAGATTAGGAGAGAGTCATATAACCTTATGTATAGAGCAGTACTGAGAACGCTTAGGAAGAATAATGTTTCACACTACGATTGTGCTTCAGATTACTTTGTTTTCGCCAAATTGTGCGATCTAAAAAATCCATATTTGTCTGTACCATTCACTGGAGATTGTAGTATGGTTAACTGGGATAAATATCGAAGAATTGGAGAGTAGTAGAGCATTATCTCTGACAAGGTCATATAAGCAAACCATGATCAAGATTAAGGTAGGGAATTATTTGTGCGAGAGAGGAAGTCTCGAATGGTCGAGTGAACTGTAGATGTTAGTGCTACAAGTAGTGTTTGCTAGGAATTATACTCCACTTATGCTTACAGGTAGGTTAAAGCGAGTAAAATTAACATCAGAGAGGTTAATAAGTATTGCCATGTTATAAAAGTGAAATCACCAAAGATGATCCAGTAGTCCTAAGTAACAATCGAGATGTATTTTGATTTTGAGGAGATGATAGTAACTGAAGATTTCTCAAGGAGTCTTCCTTATAAAAAATTGATACCTTAAAATTACAAGGAGATTAAATGCTTGGGGGAACCTTCACTAAACTCAAGTTTATGGATTTATTCTAGTTTCGAAACGTGGTTGATTGTAACATTTCGTATATAAGTTTATCTTCCAGCAGCGTGAACGACAGGAGTTAATATGTTTTAAAATATCAAAACAAAAATAAAGTCAGATGGTCACATGAAGATTTATTAATGTGATATTTCAGTGACAATAAAAAACGATGTAGAAAAGGTACGTGACAAGAAAGAGATTTAAAGAATAACGTCTCCACCATTGAGGTGATCACACGACGCAAGTGAATGTTACACTCATAATGGGAGCACGTTAACATAAAAAACGCATGGCAAACAAGAAACACATTCGAGAGAGTGGGAGTAGTGGCGCTTGAAGTGCTTCTGAGTTTTGAGCGACGTTATATAAGATATTCTCTATTGCACAGGATAGATAATTCAGTTCCCTAAAAAATTGAATTTAAGACGCAGAGTTACAAACCCTCGCAAGATGTGATCTCAACACACAGAGTAGAGTTCGTATTTGACGCTATCACCATTTTGTTAAGTATAATTTAACTTAATGGACTATAAATAAGAATATACTGCTAATTAGCGAATGATGGGGTAAGGAGAATATTTGTTACTTGTTTATGTGTTTTGGGGATTCCATAACACAATTTGGTAGTAGCAAGAAGAACACTAGTAAGCTTTTTAATGCTATTGTGATAGAGTTGAGCTATGAAATCTAAAGAAAAATAGTATTTTTAGTTATGTATTCACGTTTAACACCAGTATATCTTTGACGAGGTGTATTTAACGAATCTCTTATTGGTAAGGAGCGCGGAATACACTAGGGTGCGCTTATCAGGGAAAAGTTAGATGTCGTTACAATGGTATCGTCGCAAGTAGTGGGCAGTTTCTTTGAGTTAAGTTATAACTAATTATCTACTACTCTGGCTTCAGAGATCCTAGTCACCTTAGTGATGTGGGGTGGTATGCATCATATCATAATTGGGAGAAATGTATATAATAATATCCCCATCATTGTTATACTTAGACAACCAACTCGAACTATCTATCCACTAAACATGTACACGAACTTACTTTCTGATAACTAATACATATTCCTCCTACCAAAAAATCCTTAAAAACCTCTTCAAAATAACTTTAACTAGTGACAACGTAAAAACACATGTCTTCTCCAGAGAATTCATACTCATCCTTCTACAAAAGACTCTCTAATTTAAGACTTACATAATCCCATTGCCTCTCCAAAATTAATTATGGACAAACCACTCTTAATAACACAGTAACTCATTAGATAGCCTCCCATCTTTCGCCTCCATCAATTCTAACTCTATTAAACAATTCAAGTCCCCTTTAGTGATATTCAAAATAATAACATGATGTAAAGACAAAACCAACTGCTCACCTCGTCTTCTGTCCGTTACACAATTATCCTCACACATCTATATAGAATCATAATTCTAGAAGGATTTTTATCATCTATTAATAACCTTAGAAATATTCAATACAACCCATCACTCTCTATCTTTTTTAAACCCTCGTAATTGCCTTTAATGGAATAGCTAACTTTTTCATCTTCTTCACTAAGATATCTTTACTCTTAACTTTCCTTACATCTAGCATTCTACGTAATGTATTGGGATGACAAACTTATTCCTCATTTGCATTATTCCACATTCACTGTCTCTGTACTTCTATTTATAAAACAATCTTAAATCCTGCTTCACCCTGGAACAATAACTTTTTCGAATTAATAATCACGTCTCTACTGGACAAAACTTACTGGAACTTAAGTATGAGGATCTCCCGCCCGGTTTCGTGGCACTTTAATATATAGAGATCAATTTCATTATATTGAACTACCTTGCACAGTTATTACGATATCTATGCTAACCTATCATAGAAGTTAACTGTTACTTGGTACATGAGAAATAATATGATGTGCAAAATTCCAATTTGTCAACCCACATCTCCATCAGATATTAAACCCACATAACAAGTTCTACGACTTGCTCTCACAAAACTTATATAAACCATTCTTATACATTAAGATTTCATCAATTGAAAAACTTCCAGAGAGCATAATTCCCCTAATTCCTTGAAACGTCTTACACTGGTGTCTAACCCTCACTACATCACTACTCTCCACCAAAATTCTACTTGTTTACTTTCAGAGCTAACCTACTTATGCAGACCACAAGTTACCATAAACATGTAGAGATTTTCGTCCTCATTCACAACCAACACAAACAAGTTACAAATTACACATTGACTCATATATTCTTCTAGATTTAGCTCTTATTATGTAATTGATTGTCTCCCTTCCTCTTCCCTGCAATCCGAAATTTTTGATTTAGCCGATACATATATTCTCTATTTTTTTTCTTTACAACCTCTCTACTCCCAGACTTCATAATTCATAACCGACATTTAACGAGACACTTATAACTTTAGCAAAAAAATCTATCTATTAAAAAATCAAACCGCACACACAAACTAACCTGAAATCTTAAATAACAGATGCTACTTTTCCCCTCCAAGAAATCGCAGAATCTTAATTTGGAGAAACAATTTTTAAAAGAAGCACTCCTTACCAATTAATTTTCAATCTTTTACTCTCTTTACGAGTAATCATACCCTCCACTAGGACTATTCTAGATCCTAACATAATATTCAGATCCCACATACCATACACACCATAGTATGTTACTGATAAATAATTCTCCTTGCGGATATAATTAGTAAAAAACTCCTAATACATGCTGCCGAAAAACTCATCCGATATAAAAATAGAACTTTGAGAGTACGCCGATGCTTACAACCACATGAATGACCATAACACAATTGATCTAATCAATATTTCTGCCCTCACACTTACACCTATCGTTCTCAACACATCAACTCACCTACTTTATTGAGACAACATTTGGAATCAACCAATCCTCTATCAATTATCCATTTTCACTAAAAGAGCCTCTCACACAGAAGAAATACTATTTGAATCCTACTGGCATCCTATACACCAATAATTTACAATAGACAAAAAGGCGAATTCATATATCCCACTCTTAACAACATTATGAACTCCACTAATTTCTATAAATCTTAATCTAAAATATAAATTATTTTTTAAAATTTTTATTGTTAATATAATTTTAACTTTAGTTCTTAACAAAGTTTTGCTGTATTTCTCACCTTCCTGAAATTGATAAAAACCTGGAATCAACACATTAAACCGGATTCTTAGAGTTTCCGAACTAAGAACTGAAAAAAAATATTGATCGCATTATTATTTAATACGGAGGTTTTTCAATAGTGATATATAATTCTATTCCTAGAGAATAACACATTACCGCAACTCTTCTAAAATTATTTACAAGTTTCCTCTAAAGGTGCTTTTAATTATATATATATTATATATCAAGTAATTATTTCAAAAAAATCACCCTAGAGAATCTTCACTCAGGGGAATATTGCATTTTTTCACGCATGACAGTTTTAATTCCCTTTTCTGACAAAATCCCGCATTTCATCGAAAACATGAGTAGACCCAATTTTTGCACCCGCGACCAATATCAATTTTTTATGATATTCACACAAATCTTAGTTTATTTTGAATCATCAGAGACACCCAGACGGTTTCTTCTGTCCTTGAATATAATTAGTTATTTCAATATCTAATTAATACTATAATATACTATATTATAAACTTTCACTATCATACAGTATTTTAGGGTCTTCTTTCCTCGGTAATTCCGATCTTAGGTGGTAAGTCATGTGAGTTACCAATCAAGAAAATATATGGTCTTTTCAAAATTCTTATGATAATATAAATATTATCTTATTTCTTAGCAAATATGAGTAGTTGATTATTAGCTAGTCATCAGCATAGAATATCAACGAGTAAACCAGCATTCCAAAATTTGTAATTTATATAGTTACTAATTTGCCAGCCACGCCAAATGCCATCAGAACTATACTAGAGAGTTCAGAGAATAACTGTCGAAAAAATAGATATATCAAATAGAATAGCACAACAGTACTTGTTGACTATTCAATAGTGACAAAAATATATAGAATAACGAAAGAATATAAATACTTAAATTTTTATTTGTTTTTAAAATATGTATATTATTTGAGAGGGCTATTTAAGTATATATATAATTATACTACACTTATCAATTATCTATTTAGATGATTAATTATTTTATTCAGTTATTTCCATACTAAAAATACCCTTAATAACTACAGTATTGGTACAAACATAATAAGGTCCAAATTTTTTTAAAAATATTCCGCTCTCCAGAATTTGCCGCCCTTCAAGAATTACTTGCTATGTACCCTTACTCACCATATATAAAAAATATATAATATATATATAATATAAAAATAATATATATTTAATATATATATTATATATTATATATATATATATATATATTATTTAAATAAAATATATAATATATATTATATAATTAACATAAAATAATATATATAATAATAATAATAATAATCAATTGATTCACACTTTATGAAATGAATATAAATATTATTTTTATATCAAAATGACTTAAACTGTGAGTAATTCCTTACACAGTATCACTTACTCGACAGTAGAAATTCTATTCAACCTATTGAAATTGCGATGCGGATAATCGTTCACTCAGGAATAAATACAAAAAAATTATAATACAAAAGTTAAAACATTCCCTCTACATTACTTAAGCTCTCAGTCTTATACTTCACTTCTCTAAAATAAAGAAAATTTCTCATAATGTGAAACTATCGAAAAACGTTAACATAGAAATTGGAATCCAAATAT
>JABUQX010072964.1:0-7500 GCA_015478945.1 Trachelipus rathkii
TACTGATCAGATTTGATGCGTTATCCGTAACTAAGCTAATTGCTTGCCTCTTATTATTTTAAATTCTTTTAAAATGTCAATAACAAATTCTTGGATATATTAGCTGAAATGTTGCGATTTGGCATCTCTTACTGCTAACGTTTTAGTAATATTGTTTTCATCCTCTTCCACATATCTAATATCTAATATTAATAGCAAAATAATTTAGCTTTGCCATTGTGCAAGCATCCATTTTTAAATGCACGAAGCGTCCCTTTAAGCACTTTTTAAGCTAATATTTTTGCTTATCCGATTCTTCTAGAACTATTTTACGAATATTTACCCGGTCTAAAGGGACTTCCAGTTTCGAAGCCATGTCTCCACACGGTGCTTTAAATCCTGGTCTTGCAAAAAACCTATTGGGTCACTATCTTTGACAACCGCTATCAATTTTGATAAAATAAAAAATGTTCAAAAAAATTGGACATTTCGTTATTTCCAATTTTTTGAGCATTTATAAATGACAAAAAGTCAATGTAAGTTAACTTCTCTAACTTCTCTAATTTTGACTTTTCCACTTTTGATAATCGAGAAAAGTATCCACTTTAGTATGAGTTTTTGAAAATAAAGGTTTATCCTGAACAGGTTTTGCATCACCGTTCTTTTTAACAATTTCAGCAATGTCTGGATGAGAGAGTTTTAAATGTCGCATTAGTTTAAAGGATCCAGTAGAAGTACAGTGACCCTCATGAGTAACTGGTGGTTCAGTAAACTCTTTTAAGCATAATCGAACTGACTGTTTCCCATCAACTGTTACTATTTCATATTAACAAATGTAAGTTCTCTTATCTTCAGAGCAAGTAAAATATCCAAGTACATGAGGTGTTTTCGATTTTGGTTTAGTTGACATGATTTTTCTAAGGATATTAAACTTAATTAATTATAATTATCTATAGAAGTATAGAACCTTTTTTATTATTGAATAATAAATATACATAAGCAAACTTCTGTAAAAGGAGGATTTTGTACTTGCGGGAGACGGGGCAGCGTCTTTTTTTGGAGGCTCTGACTCCAGTCCATCAAAGAATTTCGGCTCTGACTCCAGTCCATCAAAGAATTTCGGCTCTGGCTCCGCTCAGGCTTCCCCACCCAAAACTCCCAGGCTCCAAGTTTCGCAGCTCTGCATGTCAATCGTATTTTTTATATATTAAATTGTTATTTGCATTGATAAGTGTAGGTAAAACTTTACTTTAGTGCATGCATTTATCTACAAAACTACAAATGCTACGCTAAAACAAATGTCATTTTTGTAATCGGTGAAGAATTTTAGTTCGAAAATGGTAATAAAAAAATAGAAAAGTCTTGAAATAATAGATTTTTCATATTTATAATATTGTAAATAAATCATTACGAGATTGTAACGAAACTGCTCCAATTTCCGTTTTCTGCAATAGAAGGAGCGCTAGAGTTGCCAAAAATTGTTTTTTGTCATGCTCTCGAGAAAATATGTTAATTTTTTTTTATAATCTTATTTTTTTAAGGGGCTCGAGCCGACGGTGGGACAGAGGGGGGGACAAAGTCCCCGTCGTCCCCCGGTGAGGCCGAGAGACCCTGACTCGTTCCATCTTTGCGGTTTAATCTGGGGTATTCGTTTTGTTAAAAAAAAAAAAATTGGCAACTATGGCGCTCTTTACGCGTAAATCATACTCATAAACCGACTGAGATAGCGAACTCTTAAAACGTAGTACATTTGTATTTTTTTTTTTAAATTATATTTTTTTTATACAACAGTTAACTTAGTTTTCTATATATACTCCCACTTAAATTTTCACGCTGATTCGGAAAATGTTATTTATTTTTATGTATCTGCTGTAGTTTTGTAGATAAATGCATGTACTAATGTAAAGTCTGACCCAATTTTATAATATTATTGACAAAACAAAATAAAGATATTTAATTAAATCCAAATTATTATTAATTTTATTATTATTATTATTATTATTATTATTATTATTATTATTATTATTATTATTATTATTATTATTATTATTATTATTATTATTAGTACTATTATTATTATAATTATAATATAATATATATATATATATAATATATATATATATATATATATATATATATATATATATATATATATATATATATATATATATATATATAGTAGGTATTATAAATATGTTTTATATATATATTATATTTATTTGTGTTAACTATTGCTAATATAACTGTTATTTTCTTGGCTGCTATTATGTTACATATTTTGGCATCTTGTTAACTTTGATTTCAATTCGATATGAAGGCGTTTAGTTCTCTGGAAAAATTTTTTGCCGAAGTTTTATAACTTTGCATATTCTAAAGTCTCTAAATAAATTTTTTTTATATATTTTAGTTCTCACGTGATGATGTGTAGGTCCGTTGCCATGAAATTTTCTTCTTGTTCTTACTATAAAAGTTGGTGTAACTATTTTCATCGCATTTTATCCACATACCTGAATGGTATATATTATATATATATATATATATATATATATATTATAATATTATATAATATATATATATATATATATATATATATATATATATATATATATATATATATAAATGTATAATAAAAATAAAATTCCAATAATATTAATATATATAAATATATATATAATATAAACACATCTTTTTATAAAAAGGATTTAACATATATATATAAGTTATATTATTATATATTATATTTATATATATATATATATATATATATATATAATATATATATATTATATATATATATATGTATATATATAATATATATATATATATATATATATATATAATATATGAAATTGTCCTTTAAAAGGAGGTAACCGAATATATATCGAACGAACGATGTAATCGATTTTTTTTCGATTATTTCAAGGCAATAGTGCGTCAAGGTTGCCAATAACAGTTTTTTTTTTTTAACTAAAGGAATACTCAAGAAAGAGTCAGGGTCTCTCGGCCTCAGCGGGGGACAACGGGGGGGGGGACTTCGTCCCCCCTCTGTCCCTCCGTCGGCTCGAGCCCCTTAAAAAAAATAAAAAATTTTTAAAAAAAAAATTAACAAAAATTAACATGATAAAAAAAAGCAACTTGTGGTAACTCTCGCGCTCTTTCTATTGGAGTTTTAGCTAACACGTGACACTGCAGGGTTGCACGAGTAGCGTTCGGCGATTTTCGATATCATGTCTTTTTATGTAACTTCCTTTTAAAGGAGTAGTGCCTATATATATATATATATATAATTCTGCTTATTATAATATATATATATATAACTATATATATATATATATAATATATATATATATATATATATATATATATATATATATATATATATATATTATATATATATATTATATTTATTAAATAATAAATATACCCATAAAAGACATATATATATAATATATATAGTATATTATATATTATATATATATTATTTTTTTTTTTTATATATATATATATAAATATTAAAAATATATATATATATATATATATATATATATATATATATATATATATATATATATATATATATATATATCTCAGCTCTAAAATATACAATATATATATAATTATGGGTAATTCTATATATATATATAATAATATTAAACCGATTTTATTTGAAATCTCATATAAAAGCAATCCATTGACTTCCATTTGAATTATTTCCGGTTTTGTTAAAACAATCCTGTACGACGATGAATCGCAAGTAATTTATTTGGAATCAGTCTCTTAATTTGTTTCACTATTTCGACCAAAACTTAATTTTTTCTCCTCGTAATAAATACGTGATAGATAAATAATTAATTGTTATTTTCTATTAATTTGTCTTTGGTGAAGTGAAGACAAATTCTGCTTCATAATTCATATATGCAAGTTAAATAATTTTATTTCAATGTATTCAATGATTGTTAAATGTTTCACGTACAATGTTTTCATTCACAAATGCCAGACGTAAGATGTTAATTTTTTTTTTAACAAATAACCAGAATGTATGAAAACATTTTTCACCACAACAATTTACGATAATAAATCTTTTTTAGATCTTGCTTACTAAATTTACGCTATAAAAAAAAATATTTATTTATTTATTAATAAGTAAATTGCAAAAGTTCCTTAATATATTACTGAATTTTTTTGATCCTAACTGTTTCAAAAAAAATTTCCACATAGCAACTTCTCCAACCAATTAGTTTTAAATATTATTTAAAAGGGATCTCTGCCTCCCTGAAAGTAATAAAATTGACTTTGCAGATACATGTCCAAGTTTCTCATTTTCCCATAAAATACGCAACCCCATTTCTAAATTCATTTTGTGCAGAGAAACGTGAGGCCTCGTCGACCTGATTTCATGAATGATAAAAATTGAGACAAGGAGCAAATAAAAACGAAGGCTTTAAGCACGTTTCGTGACGTCACAACATGCATTGTTTTTCTCCTTATTTGTTTAAGGTTAATATAGGTCTTTAAGGGTTATCCAAATGCGCAAACACAAGACTGGCTTTTTGCTTTCAAATGTCGATCCAAGATGGCGTTCCCCTTTTTTGTATCTATTGGAGAAAACTTCCTGGAAGAAAGTTTTCCTTAGCTTTGATGCTTCAGAAACTAATTAATTTGTTAAATTAGAATTCGCTGTCTTAGTTTAGAATATATTGTTAAAACTTTTTATTGAAGCAATTCTTTACACACACCACACCTCACACACACACACACACACACACACACACACACACACACACACACACACACTGACACACACACACACACACACACACACACCTACACACACCTATATATAAATATTATATATATATATATATATAATATATATATAAATATATATATATATATTATTAATATATATATATATATATATATAATATATATATATTATATATATATATATATAGTTATATATATATATATATTCTTGACTCGTATTGTCTTAAGACCTGATAATTGACCAAGGATTCGAAAAAAAAACTTGAATTAGCTTTGTAGCTTTAGAACGCAATGTACTAATGTAACAATGTAATAATATATATAGGACAATGTTCCTAAGTGGATTAAGAACAATAGAAAATGAGATTTTTTGATTATTTGATTTGAGGGATTTTTTTTAACGAATTTTCTCAATTTTCCCATTAAATAAAAAGAATTGTAATATTTTATGTTGAAGGTGAAAAAGTTTAATATATAGTTATATTTACATTTATAAATATATATAATATATATATATATATATATAATATATATTTTATTTATTTAAAAAATTTTATATATATATATATATATATTATATATATATATATATATATATATATATATATATATATATATATATATATATATATATATATATATATATATATATATATATATATAACTTAATATTGTTAACACGGTACCGCTCGCGCGCAGCGCGCATTTGGAGCGAGCGCTTCAGCGAGTGGTCTGCCATGCATGTACGCCAACCTGCTGTGCATCTACCCTATGGTATTGTTTAGTTTAAGTTTTCATTTAACTCAATAAATACCTAATGAAAAAATAATTTAACTACAAGATAAAATAATTTTGAAAATGAAAAAAAATCTCATTTAAGACAGATAATAAAAAGTACACAAAATCGACTTTATGAAACTTCGAAAAATTTTAGTTTAAAGAAATAAAATTTCGTTATATCTGAATTATTCCCTCGGAATCATAAGAGGCAAATTCTTAGTTCATCAACATTTAAGGTAACATATTACCTAATTATTATAAAATATATATTATATATATATATATTTTATATATATATATATATATTATATATATATATATATATATATATATATATATATATATATATATTATATATATATATATATATATATATATATATATATATGCTATCATTAAGATATTTTATTTAATTTTTTTATTTTAAATCAAAATTAGAACCATATGAAATTGTTCCAAACTTCGAAAGCACTAGCTTATTTCTATAATTTCTATTAGGGTTTGCATTTCACCAGGGTTGATACGAGTGCGTCGGTGGCGGTGCGGTGAGCACAATTCCATTAATTCATATGATTTTTACTCTTGTACTCGAAAATGTCCAAAAAAAATAATCGCGGAATTACTCTGACAGTGACACAACTCAAAAAGCATAAATTTCAACGAGAGACTTTTTAATACATATTTTGTAAAAATGAGAAATGTAAACCATATTATTATTATTATTATTATTATTATTATTATTATTATTATTATTATTATTATTATTATTATTATTATTATTATTATTATTATTATTATTATTATTTTATTTATTATTTTATTATTATTATTATTATATTATTATTATTAATTATTATTATTAATTATTATTATTATTATTATTTTATTATTAATTATTTATTAATTATTATTATTATTATGTAAGAAATATAGATTATACCTTTATAAAAGCATCGATATTTTTAAGGGTGTCACATCAGTTTTTTTTTTTAATTATATATATATATAATATATCTCACTTCACCTTCCTCTTTGCCCCAAGATTGGGGGTAAGGTGCTGTACAAGCATCGGAAAAGAAAGCAGTAGGAGAACATGACAAACGTCGAAAAGAAAGCCCAGCCTTACCGCCCCTCTGTACCATTAATTAGTGAGAGCTCGTCACAGACAGAAAATCCACCCTAGAGCATCATGGGACCGCGACGGACCCTCACTATGGTAATCGTCAATGTAAGGGTTCATCCGCCTGGCCCAGGTGGGCCAGCAACGCATGCCCCCATACAAAACCCCGCCATTCCCTCCTATCATGCACCTTTATTCTCGCCTCTGGCCAAACTCACATTTCTCTCCTTCAAGCATTCGTTTACTGACTCAATCCATTTTCTCTTCGGTCTCCCAGCCGGTCGGTTCCCACCCCACCACTATACATCCGCTTAACCAACCTACTATCATTCATCTTTCCACATGACCAAACCATCTTCAACGAACTTTCATTTATTCTCTCATTTACCTTTTTTCACACCACACCACTCTCTAATACGTTCATTCCTCTCTTTATCAATTCTTCTCACACCTAGCACACCCCTCAAAGATTGTCCATCTGAACACATTGAACTTTAGATCTATACTTCTTATTCCAGACCATAGTCCTCACTAACCAATACAAATAACACAGTAACAACATATCCCTCATGTAAGACCTAGCACACTCAGACCTTAGTCCCTTTGCATTCAACTAACGATTTAGGAGTTGCACCAGCCACCTTCCCTGCCATTCAACGAACTTTCGCTACTACACTCTGCAATCGTCCGTTCCCTTCTCATCCAACATATACCTCCTAAAATATTTAAACTCAGACACTTGTTCTAGCTGCTCACCATCTAAACAAAACTTCACACTGAGGAAGTGTCCTCACTCACAACCATAACCTTACTCTTACCACGTTTACTTTCAAGCCCCTCCTTTCACACCACCC
>JABUQX010072964.1:17500-19962 GCA_015478945.1 Trachelipus rathkii
ATAACTGGTTACATCCGAAGATCTAAACATATATACAAATATTTGAATACATAAAAATACAATAATGTTATATATACAGAAAATAAAAAGTGCATTTAAACACAAGCATATTTGGTTATATCCGTTAGATATAAACAAACATACAAACATTTAAATGCATAAAAGTACAAAAATGTTAATACATAATAATTATTGATATGAAACAATTGAATTATTCACAAGTTAAATAGGCCACATTGATCGAACCATTAAATCCAAGGAAAGGTCCAGTATAAGGCGTTTCTAATGTATCCATGATTTGACCAATGCGCACGTAGTTTTCAAAGCTGTAGTTATCGAGAGACATTGCTTTGACATATGTACGAGACGAGTTGCCTTGAAGTGTTAGGTCCTTTATTTGAAAAATTTCTTCATACATAAAAGGGAGAGGTCACAGAACCATTTAGAATTCGAAAAGGAATCAAAGTTCGTAGTGGAATTCAAAAATGAATTTCTGCCCATAATCCAAACTTAAAATGATGAAAGAAATCCATACCGTAAAGGAAGTTACATATGTATAGGCGAAGTTGCTTGAAATTTAGGTCCTTTATTTGAAAAATTTCTTCATACATAAAAGGGAGAGGTCACAGAACCATTTAGAATTCGAAAAGGAATCAAGTTCGTAGTGGAATCTAAAATGAGTTTCTGCCCATAATCCAAACTTGAATGATGAAAGAAATCCATGCCGAAAAGGAAGTTTGCTATGTCTAGCGATGAATCCTCGAACTGATAGTTGTGAAAAGGTGAAGATCATAATCCAAAATTAGAGATGAAAATTGAAGTCCAGTATCGATAATGTTCGTTTGCTTGAGTCATTTTCTCCAAGTGTTCTGATTGGGATTTTGTGTTATTGTAGTTTTTTCTTTTTCTTCATTTTGTTTGTTTTTCAGAAGGCGTTGATTGAAGTTCTGGGTGGGTGTTCTTTCTCCGGGTTCACCAATTATATAGGGCTATTACTTGCTAAGTTGGTGGCTTATTTTATGAGCAAGCACCCTATATAAGAGGATGGTAAATTAGAAATCCATATTTGAAATGATGTTTTTATTCAACATAAGTAAAATATGAAATAAGTATAAAAGTAATAAAAGTTCCTTCTGTGAGATACTCTTCGCAGGCGAGCCGTAGCCCTTCCGTGAAATTTCCCGCTCTTGCCGAGAGCGTTTTAAGTTTGGAGGATTTCTGGGAGAGAGTATCTTGATTCTTCTTGTTAATTTATTCTGACTCTGTATCTGACTGAAGAGTATCTCAAAAGGACGAGTTTATATATATTTTCACTTTGACTTATGCTAAAATTTTGCTCGCGCAAATCTTAGCATAAGTACGAACATAAATTAAAATTATTTTTACAAAGTTATAATGGAGTGCTATATATATATATATATATAATATATATATATATATATATATATATATATATATATATATATATATATATAGAGTATATATATATATATATATATATATTATATATATATATATATAATATATATATAAATAAATATACAAGTATATAATATATCTATAATACTATATATTATATATATAGTTTTATATATTATATATTATAATATTTATATAATATATATAATTATATATATATTATATATATATATATATATATATATATATATATATTCTGTTGTTAATACATATATATATATATATATATATATATATACTAACTTTGACTTTTACTGATTTTAAATATCTAAAATTAATCCAGGGAAAGAAGAAAAAAAATATTTGAAGTATATTTTCAGCTCAAAAAATAAATCGCTGCTATTATTATTATTATTATTATTATTATTATTATTATTATTATTATTATTTATTATTATTATTTATTATTATTATTATTTATTATTATTATTATTATTATTATTATTTATTATTATATTATTATTATTATTATTATTATTATTATTATTATTATTATTATTATTAATATAATTATTATTATTATTATTATTATTTATTATTATGCTATATAATATATAAAAATAATAAGAAAACGCCTTGCATTTAATATTTTCAAAAATATAAATATTAAAATAAGCCTGTCAGAATTTATGCTTTTGTGTTGTGTCAATATCAATGCAAAAAGCCATAGGAACATTTACGCTAACATACGAGTATGCGAAAATGCATTTTTCCGAAGCAATATCCACACTTACAACACCATACACGCACCACATAAATATGTATAGAGTACGAGTATAAAGCTATATGACTTTAGATTAAAGGATTTAGTTTTCAAAAGCCTCCCTGAAATTTTCAAGAAGTTTATGCCATAAAGCAAGACGTTACAGCACACAAACATTTTATATATATATATATATACGATTATATATATATATATATAATATATATTATAATATATATATATATATATATATATATATATATTATATATATATATAATA
>JABUQX010072965.1:0-15000 GCA_015478945.1 Trachelipus rathkii
TTAAAGTTGCTTTTTGAGAATATACCGTATCGTGAATGTTTGGAAAAAAATATAGCAGAGCGAAATTAATGATTTTAGTGGTTAAAATTTATCGTCCCGGGAAACAATGGTTCGATAATTCTTGCAACTCTCTTGAATAGTGAGGTGAAGTTCGTTCGTGGAAAAATATTAATTTCGAAATTTCCTTTATGAAAGCAGTTTTTTTTCGACATGAATTATAGTCGACAAGTTGAAGAAAGAAACCTAAAATGCCAAAACTGCCAAATTGTATTACATTTCTAAATTATTTGATTCCACCAATAGCAATTTTTTGAAGGAATGATTTTTTCTTCACTGCTATTTTTAGTGTTAATATTGAAAATGCAACTTTGTTAAAATTGAAATTTGTTAAATTTTGACATGAAAACACTACGGATAACTTTCATTAATTGTTGTTACTTATTAAAGAAAATAGAGATGGATTATTAATATCCAAGCAATGATTATCATTTCCTAAAATGTTTAATAGTTTTTTTATGATTGATTAAGTTATTTTTTTATTTTTATATTTAATTAAATGGTTACACGTGATTTTTTATGTAAGGTATTGTGTTAACAGGGTGGGTTTGGTTGGTTGGTTTATATATGATATTATATATTATTATATTAGTATTTTTTTATTTAGTGATTTAGTTTATTTATATTGTTATGGTATTTGTATTGGTTTATTATATTGTTGAGATTTATGGTCGAAAGTCCTGCTGCGTAGTTGAGGATTTTATTTTCAATTCGACGAATGGGATATTTTGCAGTATCGATTAGGAGAGCTTTTTTAATCTCCATATGACAAGCTGCTGATGACGTTACTTATGTAACACAGTGAATGTGAAAATATTCGTAACATTAAAATAGATCTTGGAGTGCACGGTGGCACATACATAATGCAAATACTTTCCACCACAAAATTAAAAAGCATGCAGAAATAGTATTAATATTATAATTATATTTATTGCATATATTATATATGTATTGGTGTTACAAGTCAATGCCCTATTCATAGAAGGTGTTCAAAGTGTAATCCTTGGCAGCATTGCAGGGTTCTACCCGTTTCATGATTTAGTGACGCAGTCATTAGGATTCCCGCTTGCAAACGAATTTGGTCAAACCAATCAAATATACGTTGCCAGTGGAAAACAATTTAAGGGATATGGTGTCTGTACATGAGTGATTTAAGATCGACCCACAAATAATAATCTAAAGACTTTAGGTCGGGGGATCGTGATGGTATTGCAAAGGGTGCTCCAACTCAGATCCAACCATTAGGATACGTACCGTCAAAATACTGGCAGACTGGCCTTGCAAAGTGGGATGGGGCTCCGTTATACATGAACCAAATGGCTCTAAGTATACCCAAAGAAACCTCATTGGTGAGTGCTGGCAATTCATATCATAAGTACTTTAGATATGACTGGTCTTTCAATTGCCCCTGTAAGACATATGTTCCAATAAGGCTTTCACCAATAATACCAGCCCTTACATTTATCCGGAATTGATGGTGAATGATGCTCATGGTGTATGCCATGGGTTTTGTTGTGTCTGTGCCGTTATTGGTGGTTTTTTGTGGAGATTGCCATGTAGTGGGTTGTGAGTTGAGTGGGATCATTGTAGCGTGTGTGGCCAGTATATGTTTGTTTGGTTTCGGTCTCGTATTTGTGAGTATTAGTCTCCTTGGTGAACTGATTGCCATTCTTTGTTGGTGGTGGGTTGGTGTTGTTGCGCAAGATGTGTAGTTCTCATGGGCGTGCATCGCTTAGGAGATTAGCATGCGAAACATACACATATTATCCTGTTTGTTTGTCTATCTGTTAATATGATTGGTTGGATACTCACTTTTGGTGTGTATATAGTGTGTGTATGCTGTAGCTCTGAGCGTGCGGATCATGACAATTGATTGGGCGTGTAATTGTGTGAGAAAACAGCACTGGGTTATGCTCGGGGTTTTGTCATTCTGGTTATTCTAATAATGATTTATTTTTTGGTAGTAATGGTGGTGTTTGGTTGTACTTGTGATCACATGTGGGTGGTAGAGTCGGGCTATCGTCTGTGTGGCATAGGGGTCGTGTTTGCTGACGGTACTTCGCGTTTGTATTTAAGGAAGACGTTTGTGGGCAATGTGGGGGGTAGAGATTGAGGTTGGCTGATCTTACTTTCTTTGTCTATAGTAGTGGATTGTTTTCGGTATCTTGAGTCATGGTTGTGTTGGGAGATTGGTTGATCCTGATGTCGTCTGGTTAGTGGTTGAGAAGGTGTTTGTTATGCAGTTCCAGGATTAGATGGTCTTCCAAAGTTGATTACGCGTGGAGATGGAGGGTAGAATTGTGCTAAGGGTGATGTTCCTTTCTTTTGGGATATGTGGGTTGTCGGGCTGGTTATATTTCTATTCTTTGTGCGCGTGCTCTGAGATTTGAATTTTCGGGTTTGCTCGCTCCATGGGGTGTTTGTTTGTGTTGTGAATCAATAATGTTATTAGTTTATGGTCTGTTGGGCGATTTTTTTGGGGTTTTGTTCACGGGCTGTGATGGCGGAATCACTATGAATTCGTTGTGGTCGCTACTGGCGGTCTGACTTAGTGTGTGTTGGTTGTTATATAGAACGTATTAGATTGTTGTTTGAGGCCGGCATTAGTTTGTTATTGAAGTGTGGTGGACATGGTGTTGGTGGTTGTGTTGTGTGTGTGGTATTTTTCGCTTTATAAGATGGAGGTTTGGGGGTCTCGTATGAGGGTGTGTGGCTGGAGGTGGTTGGTGTCGTTTTCTGTTCTGTAGATTCGTTTAAAGCACATCACTCTGGTGGTGTGTTTCGTTAGTGTTAAAGGTCAATGTGTGCTTCTTCGTGACATCAAGATGCCTAAGCATTCTAGTGGTTGTACAAATAAATTTTTGAAAAGCAATATTATATTTTGGTACCCTGTTAACCTAAGGCGTTCCCACAACAACTACAAGGGGTTAATAGGTTTATTATCGCCACTGCCAATAATTGACACGTACCGTATATACATATTTATTCCATGGGTAGTGATTTGGCTATACCTTTTATCTACGTGCATATAATATATAATATATAATATATATATATATATTGATATATATAATTAATTAATATATAAAATATATATATTATATATTTAATATATATATTAATATATATATATATTACTATATACTAATATATATGATAAATATATATATATATATATTAATCAAGGGGTAATGGTTTTATTATCCCACTTCCAATAATTGAACACGTACCCCTTTTTTTCCCACGGGTAGTGAGAATTGAGCTATAATCCTTTTAACTGAACGCCAATATAATATAATATATATTAAATATATATATATATATATATATATATATATATATATATATATATATATATATATATATACTATTATATATATTAGTAATATATATATATATATATATATAATATTAATTATATATATATATTAATATATATAATATATAGTATAAATATATATATGATAGAATATATATATATATATATATATATATATATAGATATGTATATTATATAATTATATGATTATATATATATATATATGATATATATATATATATTAATAAGTATAGTAATTTTTACTTAATTATTTTTTAGTTCATTTATTGGGGAGTGAGGTTGATAAGTTAGTTGTTTGATTGTGGTATTTGTTTGCTTATTGTGTGATTTGTATTAGGGTATTTGTTGGTGTGTTTGGGTGGTGGGGGTAATAGGGTTCTGTGCCGTTGGTGGATCACGTTTCGGTGTGGACATGGGGTTATTTCGTGGTTTATAGATTTTTTAGATGTGGCATCTTGGTGATGAGGTTATTATTTAGACTCTTGTAGAGTTTGCTGTTTGAAATGTTGTTGTTTAAATTTGTCGCTCATAGAATTTTTGGCGTTCTCTTGTTGTTGTGTTTCTTGACAATTAATGTTGTTGTAGACTATTTTGTTTGGTGAGTTTGGAGCGATTATATGCTGTATACTGCTTATGGGGGGTGTTGGTGTTTCCAGTTCGGAATTATTCGTTCTGTGTTTTTTTTGTAGGGTGATGTTGTGTTTGTGGTTTTGGGGGTGTGTGCGCTTCCGCGTATAGGGAGTTTGGCCCGCAGCGAATCTTTTTTGTTAAGTTGTTGTCGAGTCGGTGTGTGACGTTGGAGGTTGGCGCCATGGTTCTACTATGGTGGATAGAGGTGTAGGTGTAGAGGTCTGTGATGAAGTTTTTTTATTGTTTGACATCTAATGCATAGGATGTGGAGTGTATTTCGTTGTCTTCGTTTTCCCGTTTATGAGGTTTTTGTGTTTTTGGTTTTTTTTGTTTTTTTGGGGCGTGTTTTTGTGGTGTTTGAGGATTTTTGGTATTTCTGGTGAGTGTTTTGGTGGAGTTGGTGTTTTGTACAGTGTGATTTTTTTGTATTTGTTGTGTAGGTATGGGGTCTCGTTCGAGGAGGGTGTTGTAATTTGGTGGGTGGCTCGTAGGGATGTGGGTATTATTGGTGTTTGTGTGTTGGGTATGTTGGTGTGTTGTTTTGTGGTGTGCTCTCTATGTGGTGTGAGTGCGTGTGGTTGTGACGTTTTAGGACCTATTGGGTGGAGGGTGGTATCTGCTCTATTTGGAGTTGCTTAATGTTGCTTAATCGGTTGTTGATGGTGTGTGGGTTGGGGGTGTTTTGTGTGCGTTGCAGAGTATGGGTGTGTCGTAGATGTGCGTGGTTGTTCAGCTTTGTAGTGTCGTCTTGGCGTGGGTCGTGAGGGGGTGGTTGAGAGAGTGCTAATATGACTCTCTCGTGTTTCGTAGTAGGAGGTGATGGTGTGTGTTTTCTTTTGTTGCTGGTGTGTCGGCGTGGAAATAATTTAGGTTATAATTTGTGTTAGCGTTTTCCTTGAGTAGGAAGGATAAAGTTGTGGGAGTGTTGTGTGTCTCATATGTAGGTAGGATTATGGTTGAGTTTGAATGGAAGTTTGGTTATTGTCGTGAGGGCTGTTTGGATAGTGTCTGGTGTTTAAGTGTTGCGGAGGCGCTATGTGTATTTGGTGACCGGGCCGTCCTGGACACGTCTGTGGTGGGTGCTCTCGGGTGGTGTTTTTGGAGTTTGGGGTGTCTGTGTTTTGGTGGTCGTTGATGTGGCGTCAGAGGGTGCTGATTGAGAATGGAGAAGAAACTGAGGGATTAGAGGTGACCTTATTAAGAGTTTGGAGATTTAGTGGTCGTTGTGCGCACGTTGCGGAGTCAGAGATCGGAGTGCGAGAAGATAGAATGAGAGTCGGAGGATAGGAGGTCTGAGGGTCAGAGTGCTCAATTCGTAATCTGGCTGTAGTGCCTGCGTTAGGCGTCGTTGTCTATGAACGGAGCAACCCAGCAACAGCAGCGTCCTTTGGCTATCCTTACGCAACATTAACCAAGGCATTACCAGGCACAGCACGGCACCGGATCTCTATCAGAGACACAGCACAGAGCATTCGCGCAAGCTTTAACCCGCACCGTAGCTACCGAGCATCAGAGAGACAACAGCACAAAAACCAGGTCAGCTCATGAGAGCACCACATATGCATCCGACATACGAGCACCGCAACGCTGCACCGCACCGGCACCGCACCTATAGCACCTATAGCAAGATACCTAAAGTAACGGAATAGATAGTTTACAAAATGGTATCTCCCTCAAATCTTGACACTCATATGAGGGTACGTTTAGAGGTGAACGTAACAATTCAGTGCACGTAGACAGGTTTACGTGGCATTTATATTAGCACCTCACCCGTGAGGGGGGTGCTGGCCTCCAAATAACCTTGAATATTGACGTAAGTAAGGATGAAATTCCGGTATAACTACTACTTATTAAAGGTTCCTCAGCTTAGACGAGGTAACTAGTGGTACCGTGTGCAAACTCCTTCTTCACAATTCCAAATTATATATATGTCACGAAATTATCAAGGTAGAGTCACGAAATGACCAATGATATCACGAAATAAACAACCGTTTTATAGTTGGAGAAAAGGTTCTCATATTTCAGTGGCAATATTAATTTTAAAAGTTTTTAATGACAACATCGTATACACCAAGGTCTAGTCTAAATACCTATATTTGTAGATTACAGAAATATTAAGTGAATCGCATACAAATTAGGAAAATGTCCGTTTTATCACGAATCTACCCAGGTTTACCCTATATATATATATATATATATATATATATATATATAAATATATATATATATATATATATATATATATATATATATAATATATATATATATATATATATATAATATATATGCTATATATATATATATATATATATATATATTATTTATATATATATATATTATAATTATATTATTAAATATATTAATATATATATATAACTATATATGTATATATTATATATCTAATAGTTAATGATTATATCTTAATATATATATATAAACTATATATATATATAAATACTAAACATGTGTGTGTGGAATATGTACTGATTGAGGCGTGTGTTCAGTAATGTGGGCATATGATACTAAGAAATGATGCTGTATCAGAAAATAAAGTTCATTGAAGCGAATATCACAAGTGGAAAGAAGCAATGTTGTGAATACTGAAGGAATCTCTGAAATACATAATTTAAAGTGCAGCTTTCTGAAGTAGCTAGTCGATGGAAGGAAAGGGAAAAGGAAGATCAACGGAGACAAATTTCAAGGCAAAAGAGACTTGCAAAGTAACTGCAATTTATATTTGATCAGAGAATACAAATCTTATATTTTTTGTATAGAAACTGAAAAAATATAAATGATAAATAAGTTCGCTTCGGATAAAGTTTTGTTCAAAATTTTTAGGTTTAATTTGTTATTGGTAAATTAATAAAATTAAAAAATACATATGAATGTAATTCTAGGTTATGGCGAATTTTTCATCAAAAATGAATACAACGGTAAATATCCTCAAGTAATGGATTGTAGATTGATATAAAAATCAAGTTTCTTGTTAAAAAGTTGTATGACTTATTGAGACATAATATGATATAATTTATATATAATATTTTATATCATATATATAGTTATATATATATATATAATATAGTTGATATATATTGATATATAAATATATATAAATATTAATAATAGTATTATAGTAATTATATAGTTTTTCTTATTAATAATATGACTATATATCATATATATATAATATATATATAATATATATATATAATATAAATATATATATATATATATATATATAATACCTATATTATAATAATATATTATATAATAATATTAAAAATATATGTATACTAATTGATACATATATTTAATTTAATTACTATGACAATATAATATATTAATATATATATATACTATTATATATATATATTATATATATATATAATATATAAAGTTTTTTATTTATTATGTTCAATTATTAAATTAGATAAGACGAAAAACACATTAGATATATAAAATGATGTTAACCACAAATATGTAGCATTTAAGGGAGATATTTTATTTAAGTGGCAAAAGTCCGTAGGCGCAAAAGGCGCATAGGCGCAATAGGCGGCTAAGGCGCATTGATGTGACCAAAAATATAGCGCATAGGCGCTAAGCGCACTAGGTCCGGCTGGCATAGGCGCAGGCGCACTCAAAAAAATTATAGGCGCGCCCAGCTCGTGATATATATATATATATATATATATATATATATATATTTATATATATAATAATAATATATATGATATATACTATATATATAATTAGAACTTTTGCAAAGTAGAATATATAAATATATAGTATATATGTATATATATAATTATATTGTATATATGTATAGTGTATATATATATTTTGGTTGGCATTTTGTATTGTGGTTGTTTATGGTGTGTATTTTGTTAGTGATGTGGAGTTAGGTTGTTTTTATATTTTTTGGTGTTTATTGATTATTCGAAGGCAATTTTCAATATGCCACTTCTTCTTTTTGAGTGCAATTAGTGTAAGTTGATTTATATTCGTTGAATATCTTTTTTTTATTTTTGTTTTTTAGATTAACTTTACGTTGTGATATAGTTTTGTGTGTGTTCAGTGTTATTGTCAGCTGTATTTGTGTTGGTATTTGGGTTTGGGGGTTTGTTTTTGAGATTGTTTTATACTGGTTCAATTGAATCGTTGAATAATCCCGTGAAAAAATGATATTATGGATAAGTAAAGAAATTTATTTTGTATCGATATATAGGTCAAGATGATATTATCGGAAATATGTCAAGGAAAGAAAACTATTCGATATGTGTTTATTCTGTTTTTATGTCGCTACAGAAGAGAACTGTTGTTTGGTTGTTTTGTGTTTGTTGTTTTGTTTGGTGTGTTTTGCTTTTGTGGTGTTGTTGTGCTGGTTGTGTTTGGTTTCGTTGTGTGTGGGTTGTGTGGGATGTTGGTTTTGTTTGTTGGGGGTAGTGGTGTGGTATGGTTTGGGCTGTGTTTGTGGTTTGTGGGTTTGTTTTGCGGGTATTGTGGGTGTGCGCGTGTGTTGGTGTGGTGGGTCGGTTGGTTGTTTGTTTAGGTTTGGGTTGGTGGGTGGGTGGTTTGGTGTTGGGGGGTTGGTTGTGTGTGTTTTTTGGGTGGGTTTGTTGTTGATTGTTGGTTTGTGTTGTGTTGATTCGGGATGTGGTGTGTTGTTGTTCGGTGATAATTTTGTTTCTATGTTATTTTGTGTATTTAAATTAACATATCGATTGTAAGGAATATACGCTATGATGCGGTATGATTATGATGTAAAAAATTCAAGAGACATGGTGTTTTTGGGATAGCATGTTCTGTTATATGATTTAAAGTTTTGTATTAGTGGTTGTTTAATATGCTAGATTAGTTTAGCTGGTAAAGAGTGTGTATTCACTGGTGTTGGTGGTTGGTTGTTTTTTTTTCTTGGTGTTGTGTGGAGTGTTCATGTTCTAGAAAATCTATACCGTTTGTGTGGTTTAAGATTTTTTTTGGGTAATTGACTGTTAGCGTGAGGTAATAAACTTTACGTAACTTAATTACGTATTGAAAGTACTATTAAGCTGTGTGGGTTTGAATTTATTTGTTGTTGTGGTGTGTGGTGGTTTGTGGGTGGTGTTTGTTGGTGTGTGTTGTTTGTTGTTTTGGTTTGTTTGGTGGTGGTGTGGGGGGTGTTTCGTTGTGGGGGTGTGTGGTTTGTGGGGTGTTGTTGGTTGTGGGTGTTGTGGAGTTGGTGGGTGGTTAGTAGTCGTAGTAAGTAGTGTTTATAGTAGGTATAGTATATAAGTTATATGATATATATAAGGGAAAAATAAAAAAAGGAAGGTTACAAAGCACTTTTCGTGTATTTCAACACATAATGAAGGTGTTAACAGAACTTTTTTTATGAAACAGTTACAAGATGAAAACTAGGGTAAGAAAGACAATGAACAAATCATTTTTGAGCTCATAAAACTTACAATCAACTAAAAACTATATTTAAATAAAAAAAAAAGTTTCACTGCTTTAAAAGTAGCTAATCCTATTGTAAAACATCCTATATTTAAAACTGCAGTGGAAAATTAAAAAAAATTAAATAATAATCATAATAACAATAACAAATCAAATAAATGATAATAGCAACTACGATAACAAAATTTTGTTATCGTAGTTGCTATTATCATTTATTTGATTTGTTATTGTTATTATGATTATTATTTAATTTTTTTTAATTTTCCAGCTGTCAGTTTATATAGGATGTTTTACATATGGATTAGAAGCCTAGCTTTTATAGAAACAGTGAAACTTTTTTTTTTATTTAAATATAGTTTTTAGTTGATTGTAAGTTTTATGAGCTCATGATTTGTCACTTTTTTTTTCTTTAACCTAGTTTTCATCTTGTACTGCTTTCATAAAAAAGTTTCTGTTACACCTTGATAATGTGTTAAAATACACAAAAGTGCTTGGTAACTTCCTTTTTTTATTTTCCTTGTGGATGTTGTGTAAAATATATATTATTTGTATATATATATAGTTAATATATATATAATATATATATATATATATTAATATTATATTATATATATATATATATATATATAAATATAATATATATATATATATATATTATATATTATATATATATATATGTTATATGAATTAATCAACACAATGACTGCAAAATTGTTATAGAACAAAAATAGCAAAATAGGTATCAAGAATAACAATAAAAACCAACAACAGCATCATTAAAAAAACAAAAGCAAAAATAAAAATAATAAATCCGCAACAATAAGAACATCAATAATAGAAACAGCAAAAACAGCAACAGCAATCACACAACAATAACAATAAAAAAGCAACAATCACACAACAATAACAATAAAAGAACAAGAACAACGACAACAACAACAACAACAACAACAACAACAACAACAACAACAACAACAACAACAACAACAACAATAAAAAAACAACAATAACAACAACAACAACAACAACAACAACAAGAACAACAACAACAACCATAGAGTCATTCAAAAAGTTTTTGTTATATTCTTTTCCTAGTCCATTTTTTATTATTATATAAAATACCCCTCAAAAAAAATAAATATATATATATAAAACTTCAACTTACCTCAAAGCTGAATGATATAATATGGTGTCTCATATTTCAAGCTAATCTGCTTTTTATTTGCAAGTTTTTTTTCTTTTGAAAAACTATTCCCATTATCAAGGCCATTAAAATTATTGTGTCACACAAGAGGAGGCGACTTTTTACAGAGTATAATAAATGAGTTCCATGTATCATGAATGAAATACATCCAAAGTTACAATGCATGTGATATATATATATATATATATATATAGTATATTATATAATATATATTATAGTATATATATTATATATTATATTATATATAAAATATGGTATCAAAAAATATCTTTTAGAAGTTTTTTTATATCACCGAATTAGCGTATATATTAAATAATATGGATATTTTTTTTATAAAAAAATGAAAAAAAACGCTGGTGAAAAATTATGATTAACTTATGGCTTTTTTTTATCAGTATACGATGTAGGGTATGAGGAAATTTGGACGTTGTGTCGGGAAGAGTGGTACACGTGTATATCTAGGACCTATCGATGTTACATATTCTGTAGTACATTTGTATATATTATCTAGATATTTATATAATTGTATTTTATAATCGATTATCAACGAAATCAGTATATATTTATCATGTTTTTAGATAAATAATATAGTTTATAGTACGCTATAGTAATAATATATGTACGTAAATATAAGTAATAAATATATATTTGATACAAAAAAAAATTAAAATATAAATGAAAATATACCAATATGGCTACAATTATACGTGTTAGGAAGTATTTGTGTGATATGATAAAAGAAAATTAATATTATATATATATATATATTATATATTATATTATATAGTATAATTATTATATAATAATTATTATATAATTATATATGAATTTATTAATATATTAAAGGTAGTAGTAATATAAAGACTTAGTCTACTATGATCATCTGTTTAGTACTAGTTAGCTAACATTCAACACAGTATATTTTAATATGTATATTTGACTATATATGAATTATATTGTTTATATATATTATTATATATATTAATAATATGATATAATGATAAAGTATATATATAATATATGATTAATAATTTTATAATATGATGTATAATACTAGTAATATTAGTTGAATGGGATTGAATATAGTAGTATATGATATGGGTATGATGGTGGGATAGTGAGGTGGGAGGGGAGGGTGGGGTAGGTGTTGGAGGGTAGGTGGAGGTGAGGCGTGAGGGGGAGGGGGTGGAGGGTGGGGTATGGTGAGGGTGGGGGAGGGGGTAGGAGAGGGGATGAGGTAGGGTGTAGGGGGGGGGGGGGTGGAGGGGGGTGAGGGTAAGGGGTGAGGGGTAGTGAGTGAGGTAGGTTAGGGGGGTGAGTGATAGTGAGGAGGGGGTGAGGTAGTGGAGGGCGGGGGGGTGAGGGGGGGGGGTGGAGGGGTGGAGGTGGTAGGGGGGCGGCCTGAGTAGTGAGTGTGAATGGTAGGGGGGGGGTGAGCGAGTGATATGAGTGAGTAGTGGGGGGTAGGTGTGCGGCGTGAGGGGTGGTGAGGGGTGAGGGGGGTGTGGTGGGGAGGGGGGTGAGGGGGACGGGTGAGGTGAGGTGAGAAGGGGGTAGGTAGGTATGAGGGTGTGAGTGAGGGGTAGTGAGGGGGTGAGGGGTAGGTGAGGTAGGGGTAGGGTAGGGGTTAGTGGTGAGTGAGGTGGAAGTGAGTGGAGGTGAGTGAGTGAGGTGTGGGGGGAGGGGTGAGTACGAGGGAAGTGGGTAGGGTGGGGAGTGAGTGAGTGGGAGGGGTAGGGGGGGGGGTGAGGTGAGTAGTGAGTGGAGGGGGTGTGGGAGTAGGGGGGCGTTGAGGGGTGTGAGGGTAGTAGTAGTAGTAGGGGGGGGGGTGAGGGGGGGGTAGGGTAATATATAGTGATATATTATAGAGGATATAGGTATATAGTATAGGTAGTATGATATAGTATATAGTATAGGGTATATAGTATAATGTATATATTGGTAGTATATATAGTAGTATGGAAATATAGGTATATAGTATAGGTGGTGAGTATATATAGTATATTATTAGTATATAGTATATATATAGTATTATAAATATATTTCGGATTATACATAATTTATAAAGGAATATAGTAGGGTTTGTAAAGAGAATGAAAAGATTGCATATATAAATTTAAGGATGTGCAGATATTCTACCATCTTTTATAGTATTATATAGTATATATATATATGATAGTATATATTATATATATTATATATGATATATATATATTATATAATATAATTATAATATATATATAATATGAGTGATAGGTGATAGGTATGAGTATATAATATGATGTAGTAGTATATTATATATATATATAGTAGGTATTATATTATATATATATATATATAATTATAATATAAGTAGTAGATGTATATATATGGGTTTCAAATTTTTTATTAATACTGTTAGCTGTTTACTACCCTATTTACTAACTTAACCTAGACCTAACTCTAACCTAGAACCTAACGCTAGACTACCTAGGGACCTAAATAAGATAATTATAGAGTTGAGACTTCACAAATCTTGGATACAAAGGAATACTTTGCATATTATTTTCACCTTCTGTCAGTGTATCATGAATTGTAATTATATTTTCATCATCAAAGTTAATTTTCCCCTTTTTTATTTTTTTACTATATCCCACTATTCACATTGACAAGTTTTCTACAGAATTGTTCCATAGTATAGGTATTTGTAAGTTGATATATAGTATAGTATATAGTTAGTATATAATATAGTATAGTATAATAATATATGATATATAGTATGATATATAGAGTAATATAGTATATATTTATATATATATAATATATAGTGGGTGATTATATAGTTGTATATGTATATAATGTATATATATATAGTATATAGTATATATATATATTATATATATATATAGTAGTATAGTAGTATATATATATATAATATATTTTTATATATATATAGGGGGTATATATATATATATATAGGTTAATATAGGTATATATAGTATATATATATATATTATATATATGTATATATATATTAGGTATATAGTCTTTTATAGTATATATTATGGTGATAGTATTATAGTTATATATATAGTATTATATATATATATATACTAGCGTATTTATATATATAATATAGGATTAATGTAAGATAGGTAGTATATAGGATATATATATAGTATTAATAGGTATATAGTAGGTTGGTGTGGTATGTGGTATGGGTTGGTGGTGGTTTATTATGATGTGATAGTTAGAGTGTGTATTATTGTGATGTGTATTAGTACTGATGTTGAGATGTAGTGATGTGAGTGTGGTGTGTTGAGTGAGTGAGTGTAAGGTGATTCGAGTTTGGTGGTGTTGTGTTTGCAGTGTATGGTAGTAGTGGGTGTTATTTGTTGTGTGCGTTTTTTGGGGTGTTGATGTTTAGTGGTGTTGTGTTGGATAGATGATGGTTGGTTGTTGTTGTGTTTGTTTGTTTGTTTTTGAATGTGTTGTGCTTTGTGCTATTTGACATTGGGTGTGACACATTTGTGAAGTTACTTTATTTGTTAAATTTTAATTTTTTTTAACCTGTTGTTCGTGATGTATATGGTTGTGCATGAGTATGTTAGATTTTAGATATTGCGTTGACGGTATGAGAGGTTATGTTGCGTTGTTTGGTTGGTGTTTGTGGTGTAATAGGTGTGTGTTTTTTATCGTTTATTTATGTTTGTATGTATATTTGAGAGAGTGTGATAAGTTTTGATTGGTGTTGTAAGGATTTGTGATACTTTACTTGGGTTTTTGTGGGTGTTGTGCGTGGTGTTTGGTTGTGTTTGTTGATTTGGTGGGTTAGTGGGTGGGTGGAGTATTGAGGTTAGCGTTGTGGGTTTGGTTGTTGATGAATGTGGAGTGGCGTTTGTTGTGTTAGTTAATGCAACTTCCGATTGTTGGCGGTGTTGAGTAGGTGCTGGTTGTGTTGGGGGTGGAGGTCGTTATTGTTGATTTTGTTCTGCTGTTTGTGTTAGTGTTAGTGTCTGCATTGGTGTGATGTGTTTGCGTGTGTTGGGGTGTGATGGGTTTGGTGTTGTGTGTGTGTTTGTTCTGTTTGCTATCTGATGTGTGCTGACAGAGACATTTTAGACATTTTTGTTTGTGTTATGTGTGTTATCGGATGAATGTAGGGAGTGTTGTGTCGGTTGTGAATGCATGGTGTGTGTCTGTGCTTCGTGTAATAATATCAATAATAGTGATGTATTTTAGTTGTGGTGTGGAAGTATGTTGTTGTGGTCTTCTCAGTAAATACATTCAAAATAGTATCTCACAAACAAGTAAAGCGAATTACTCTTTGTTTGAAAATTTAAAAATATTGTTG
>JABUQX010072966.1:0-32500 GCA_015478945.1 Trachelipus rathkii
GAGTAGGAAGCACACGAAGATGGAAGAGAAATTCCCCAGAAAAAAGGTTGCAGAAAGAAAAAAGGTGCATCATCGAACAAGCTTTTAGTTGCAAATAATCAAAGAAATTCATTGCGCGACACAGCACCCTTGTTGCTATCGAGGGGCGTCGTAAAGGTTGGTGGGTACGCGAGTGGATGTTCCTCGAGCACTTGCCGTACTTGTACCTATAGAAAGAAGAGATACAAGCACCAACATCGCGCGGCAAAGATTAGAGGGTCCAAGTGAACTGGAAAGTACAGGATAGTTCATCCCCATATGGGCTTTGAAGCAGTACTACTCAACCTTACATCCTTACTGGAGCCTACCCCCAAATAGGAGAGCAGTACTACATGATTTAAATCTGATTGCGCATAAGACCCTTGTATACTAGCTGGAGTAACTTTGAAGAATGAAAAAAAGTCTCGCAGGTCTAAACAGAATTTCCAGTTTCCTTGAGGCCACCCTAGCAAACGTTGTGATTTGAGGTTTTCAAGACATTTTTGTTTATGTTAAGGCCAAGGATGTTTTATATTGTCAACAGGAACAGGAGAGACGACAACCGTCGAAAGAGATAGGAAAGTTAGGTGTCTTAGAGGAAGGGAGATTTGTCGAAGTTGGGGTTTTAAAGAATTGAATTTCACAATGGTTGAGACGACCCCAAACTGAATTCTATTCCAGATCAGCGAGAACTAGAATCGGCAAAGATAGACGGGATGGCACATTCTAGAAGTAAGAAGGAGGAGCAGAATCTTTGAGATGAGTCTGGGGAAGGGAAGGCGGAGTGATCGTCATTATGAGTGGATCAAGTTAGATGTGCAGGTGAGAAGATCATTAATGAAAAAGCAGGAATAAAGTAGGAGATAATTACAGAACCCTGAGGAACACCACTAATTGACAGAAAAATTAAGAAGTCGCCCCATCAAAAAAATAGCCGATATTGAGCGATTTGAAAGAAAACATAGACATAAGTAAGCAAAGAGAAGAAGGAAACCATAAAGGAGGGGAGCTTGGAGAGCCATGACGCGCGTGCTATACCCGGTCAAAGCTTTGGATATGTCAAAGCGCCACCACGCAAAGTCTCCCCGTAGTTCCAAGGAGCGAAAAACCATCATAAATCAGTAAAATAGGAAAGTATTTCGCCAGTAGACCTCGAGACGCCGAAAGCCGTACTGGCGACGAAAAGAAGGGAATGAAATTCCAGATTGGTCTAAGTGAGAGTTGAGAATGGTTCAAAGATCTTACTCAATAGAATACAAGTTAGAAGCGTAGTAGGGCGAATAGATTTGAAGGGTCAGAGCGGGCTTCCTTGTTTCTCGGATAAGGTTGGACATTGCGATTGTGTCCAACACTGGAGGGAAAGTGCTAGTATTGAGCATAGAGGATATTAGTTGAACGGGGAGGGAGGTCAGCATGCGAAGAACACTCCCTCCACAACTCGGGGAGGAATGCCCATGCACCCGATCAACCCACCTTCTTAACGTCATAGATTTCAGGAGCCCATGCACCCGATCAAGTAAAATCAGAGGCAGAGTCATGAGCACACCTGAGAGGGTGAGGAAGGAGGAGGAAGAGGAAATAAGAGTACCAGAATCAGGTTAGTTAGAGGAAAATAGGAGGCCGAAGAGATTGCCCTTTTCAGTTGGAGATTCGAAATCAGAACCATCAGAGCGAATAGAGGAGGAAAGGATAATTCACAGAAGTTGTTAGAGATGTTTCTTGGCAAGACGGCGCGAAGAGGCGTATATTCCCCGCACCAAGGATCAGCGCCACTTTCGTTTAATGAAAGTCCGCTTGCTCGTCGAAGAGTACCCCGTGCAATGATTCTTAGCTGAATGAAAATTAGGCAAGAGTGATAGGAGAATGATTTTTTTAAATTTTTTGTCCCCCAAACAAATTTTCCCGGGATTTTACCGGGGCCCCCCAATCCGTCTCTAGCCTGAATGGTCAGGGAACAAGCACAATCGACGATCGAACCAGGAATTTTGAGGAGAAAAAGATTTAGTTCAAGAAAGGAATGGACCTGCTCAACCCATCAACAAACAGTTCCCATTTTTATCAGCAGAAGCTAAAGCGTCTTCAGAGTCAAAGCAGTCACTCCAAATAGTTTAGCTTAGAAGCAACGCAACGCCCCCCAATCGACACGATCATAGTGCCGAGAAAACCGCAAGGGCAGGATGGAGCTGTTGGAGAGAACGTATTAAAATAGAGATATAAGATTGTGGTTAGATTTACCGCATAGGAGCGAAGGTGGTGTACTTTAATTGCTTATAGAGAGAAGGGAAAGTGGTGAAACAGGTCCAAGTGTGTTCAAGAATTGGTTGGACGATCCGGAATGTGTGGTTAGGTTCTTTAATTAGTTGCTGGCTCCAGATCGTTGAGATTACTGAATGATTCGGCTTCCCTCCCCACCTTAAATCAGTATGAGAGGGAACCCCATCCATTCAGTGTAAATAGAAGACATCGGTATTTGGATGAGAAGATATGACAGTTTTCGTGAGAAGTAGTAAGCGGTAATCAAAAAAAGGCATGAAAATTCTGTTCTGTTAGGAGAACAATAACAGAAGCGCAAGATTATTGTAGTAGAAGGAAGGGGAAGATTTTAAGCCAAAAGAGACATCGAGTTAGGAGAATTCGAGATTGTCTCGAGAGCGTGTTTATAGAGTGTTTTATGTATACATGGCACATACTCACCCTTCAGACGGGAAATCTATAAAATAAGTTAAGTTGGATACATTAAACGATCTAGAGGATGAATTCTTAGCCATCGGGTCTCAGACAGAGCAAAAAAATTAGGGTTAAAGTTAGAAGTTGGTATTCCACGGAGGTAGAGTTACAATGCAAGCCACTGATTTTTGGTAAAGTCAATAGAAATGCCCGCGCCAAATTCTTGCCATCAACGAACCGCAACACACACAAATTAAAAAAGAAAAAAAAAAAAGGCAAAAAAAAAGAGCAAAAACCAAAGGAGAAACGCAAAAGCCTAAATTTAAAACGAAATTTAAAACGCTAAAACCCTATTTTACAGTAAATATCTAAAATCTGAATAATCCAAAAAGTTAAAAAACACTCGCGCACTCACACACACGAAATTGCGTATACACAAACCAGGAAACAAAAAAAATTGATCAACTAAAAAAGTGGATAGCTAAATCTGTATAAATTATAATAATATGCGACCAAATACAAATAGGAAAATGTTACGCTAAAACCCAAGTTGAAGAAACGTTACTAAAAATGTAAGTTAAAAAGAAGTCGAAGAAAAAAAAAAACGTAACCTAGTACTAGCTATATAATTGAAATAGATTTATTATAATCTAAAAGTTTCTCATGAATTTTTATCGGCCAAGAAAGTAAGAGGAGTATCGGCATTTTTAAACCAATACCTGATACCCCAAAAGAAATGGGATTTACTATCGGTAATCCCTAATAGTTATATATATATATATATATATTACTTATTAATAATATATACTAATGTAATTACCTAGTAGTTACTATATATATATATATTATAAATATATACATATATATATCATAGTATACATATAATATATTAATACTATTATAGTATATATATATATAGCTATATTACTAATATTATATACAAATTATATATTAGTTGTACATACTACTATGGTGACAATATATTATAGCGAGTTATATATATATACTGATAATATAGTATTCCAAAATTTTAGTGCCAATACTGATACCAGTACCCACAATTTCTTTTATTACTGATGCTATAGGATACTGAATATAGCGAAAAAGGGAGATAACCTTGAGGGTGGTCATTCAAATAGAGTAGTATAGTACATACTACATATGGTATAGCTAGTATAATAAGTAATATATATATATACTATATTATATATATTTAATATAATACTTATATAATATATATACGTATATATACTTGATATTATATATGTACTATATATATATCATTTATAACCTTTATATATATATCAGGCTTGGGTTCAAGGACATTTTTGGACTTGGACTTGAGTACATTTTTGGAGTACTTGTACTTGCAGTTTCTAAAACCAGTGTACTTGTACTTGTAATTTGAACTTGCACTTTTTGTTCTTGAAAATTTGCAAAGTACATTTGCACAGTACTTTTGGCAATTGTGATTGCATTTAAATTGCAAACGTCTAAAGGGTTTCTTTTTAAGGAAAAAAAGTTAAGGATTCTAAGAAAGGAATTCATAAGAGATTTTTCCTTTTTCTTTTTTTTCCATTTGAAGTCTCATTATTTCAGGCCTTCTATATCAGGTCTATAATAAGTTTTTGCATATTGAATCAGTGTGGGTAAATATTCTTATGCACAATAACAAATCTTACATAACCTGAACTAGGATTGCCCCCCAAAACGAGCATGAGGCCTACTAATTTTTTATATAAGAAAGCCTGAAAAAAATCTTTAAACTTTGAGAGGTTCAAATTTTTTCCCCTAAAGACTTGTATTATTATTTTTTTTTTTAAGCTGCTGTGAAACTAATTTTTTTTTAAAGAGTATATCCTGTGATTTAAAAAAAAAAAAAAATAAATTCCTATGGGATTTTTAACAAATTTGGGAGGCGGTAACTTTTTTTCCTAAACAGAGCAATGATTTCACTGGTCAACAAAGATTTTGCGGCAAAACATTTGAAGGTCATTTTATAAAGGTAACTTGTTGCCCTGATTCCGAACATGACCTCCGTTTTCCTAGATTGCTCTAGTTTTTTGAGATACAGGGTGGTCACAAAATACATTAATAACAACAATTAAAACAATTTATGTTATGTTGTAACGTAATTCACAAAAAAAAACACGAAAAGTATGACACTTAATGAGTAAGTACAAAAATTGCTAATAGGTCAAAACATGCAATTCAGTACAATGACTCTAACCTAATGCCGAAATTTACTCAAATCGCGTCATATTGATTGTCTTCTGTGTGCAGAATGGGGACAATCACGTTGAAGGCTCCAACAATAGTCTGCCATCATGGGTGTATCCCATCTCCTTGGTATCTTTCTTCCATCACCTGATATCTTGAGGAACCTCTCCCTTTGTTCCTCACTATAACATCCTAATTATCCGGAAACCGATTCTAAGTGACTATGTAGGAAGTGAACTTTTATGCTCATAATTAGCATTCAAATTTGAAGTCTGAAAGCATTTTCTGTACGAGTTCTACATAGGTGGCAGATTTATGGTTGCCCAAAAAGTTCTGAACAACCAAGACAAAACTTTTCCAGGCAGATGCTTCAATATCAGTCATGGAATTTATTAAATTGTCATCCTTGATGATTTGGCGCGAATTTGAGGGCCGCTAAAGATTCCAGCTTTGAGCTTCTCCATACTCAACCCTGGAAAAAATCTGTAAATTTATTTGAAACATTCACCATCTTTGTCTAGGGCCCTAACAAATTGTTTCATCAGTCCTAGTTTGATGTGGAGTTGGGTGGGAAAATAATTTCCCCTGTCAACCAGTGGTTCGTTAAATGATATTTGATGCACCTACAGTCATATTATTTCCCTAGCAGGGCCATACAACTTTTTTCCAGTGGTCTTCTTTAGCCCTTCTATCCCACAAGCATATGAAACAAGGGTACTTAGTTTATCCGCTTTGGCTGCCCAAGTAAAAGATGTTTAACCATCTTTCAAATTCAACGCATATTAGACCCACTGGTGTTCATTATCATCTAAGCTTTGCAAGATCATTCTTATATTTTAATTTCCTCTTTCAGTTTTGTTGGAATCGATGCATAACTATTGCGATGGCCATAAACTATGCTATTGTACAATAAAACAACTTCAAGCTTCTTTTTGAACTATCCATAAACAATCGCCAATCTTGTGTCGGTATTTTAGGTAACCCCATTTGGAGTAAGAGTCCAGGGATGTTCCTACCACAGGTTATACTTAGTCTTCTTCTTCAATGAATATGGAAGAAGTACTACCTCTCGGTGTCCGAAAAAAAAGTTATTTCAAACATTCGGCCATGAGACAGTTCTTTTCAACACTTAGTCTAGATGCTAAAGCTCAGAATCGCTTGCTTGGAGAGACTTAACTCTCGTACTAGATCATTGAATCTCTTCCTGGAGGAACTGTTGCTTGCTGTAGACAGTTACTTTCTTCAATTCACTACCACTATCGTGCACGTGTGCACACAAAGTCCTGGATATCTTCTTCATCAGACATGCTAGGTCTGGGAGTGTAGTGAACGCTGGTGGGGAGATCGTCGGAGTGTGTACTACAGGTCGCCTTGCTGATCCAAATCCGGATACTCAAATTACGGTGTGCTGTGTGAAACGATTGATACCTTTCACACTAACCAAACAAAAATAACAGTCACTGTGTTGATTCTTTGGCTCCCGCCATTACCATAGGCACACCAAATTTTAAAAATTTTTCTTCGTCCATTATTCCACTGACGTAGATTTTCGGCACACGTTTTACAGACCATAAGTTGGAGCACAAGACTTATCTTTTGGTCTCAGAGTTTCATTCCAAAAGTATGCCAGATATTCTTGTTGCTTCAAAAGTTAGTAATATTTCTTCTTTGGTTCTCCTGGCAATATTCACCACAGATGGTGTAGCAGAATACATTGGGGTAATTCAAACAGGCCTCTTCGTGAAGTACTCATAGTGTTCTGGAAATAGGAAAAAATAATTAAAGTAATTATAAAGGTAAGCCCCTTAAAAGAAATAAAATGATATTACTGTAAAATATGCATTAAAAAAAGATATTTGTATAAGAAATAAATCTAGAACACCGTCTCGTATTCTCAAGAACTAGACGGCAATCTTGAAAAAACTAATGTCATTCTGAAATCAGCACACCCGATATACTATAAAATTCGATAAAAAAATTCCTTGGTAGCAAAAAAAAAATTTTTTTTTGTTGGCCAGTGGAATCCTTAGTTTCATCATTCTTCATTATTTTTTTTTCTATATTATATCCTCTGAATTTTATAAAAAGCAGGGGTGACACCCTACTTGCACTATTGTTAAATTCTTTCATTTACAAATAAAGATTAGTATTATATTATATAGTATATATATATATATATATATATATATATATATATATATATATATAGTATATACATATATTATATATATATAAATTTATATATATAAAGCGAGATCGGTGATTGATTGGATTGGAAGCTGTGTAACAAAGCGTTTATGGACAGTATATACTTCCGAGGGATTAGAGGAGAGCAATAATAGTACTATTATATAAGGGTATAAGGGAGATAAGGGGAACTGTACGTATTATAGGGGAATTAGTTATTAGAGTGCCTTTGTAGGAAAAGATCTATGTTGGTAGATTATTGGTCATAGAGTCGCATTGAGTGACTGATGGACTGAATGGTGGAAGAACCAGATGCGTTTAGAAGTGGTAGAACGATGTGGGATCAAATCTTTACATTGAAACAAATGATTGGGAAACGGAAGAGAATAAATTGTATCTAGATTTTATTTACGTGAAGCAGGCATATGACACGATTAAATAGGAGAAGCTCCTATGGCAGGTTTTAGGACAATATGGCGTTTCTGGTATTCTCAATGGAATCAGAAAGTAGGGGATATGACCGATAGTGAAGCGTGTGTAAGGAATAAATAGAGTCGAAAGTGATTGGTTAAATATTAAATAGCGGGAGTGAGGCAGATGTGGTCTAGTCTCCTTTGGTTATTGCAATTTGTATAATGCGATGGAGTGATGAAAAAACTTAGTGAGGGTGGCAGGGATGGGTGTTAGAATGAATGGAGAGAGGGAGAGAGTGGAGGGTTCCCTACCTTATATATGAGGATGATTTGGTTTTTGTGTGGACGAATTCCTTGAAGAGAGTTTGAGAGTATTGCTAGAGAGATTTGGGTAGGGTGTGTAAAATCAGGGGTTTAAAAGTAAAGAGTAATAAAGAGTAAGGGTATGGTTTGTGAGTGAAAGACAGTCCTCTAGTGTGAAGCTTATATTAAGCATGGTGAGCAGCTAAAAAGTGTCTGAGTTTATAATACCTTTAGGATATATATTGGATAAAAGGGAACGGCTGATGAGATTTGTTGTAGTGAAATTGTGCGAATGGCTAAGGAAGGTGGTGGTCGCAATAGAATCTGGCTGGATGTAAAAGTGGACTAAGTCTTGAGTGCGATAAGGGTCTTACATTAGGGTATGGTTTTACTGTGTTAATAATGTATAGTAGTGGACATACCTTGGACCATGGTACGTTTCTCTGTTCAACAATACGGACTGAATTACGTTAGCAATTCGTCCTTTCAACATTATCACCTGATTATTGAGTTTAATCAATAAGGTACTCATTTCGGTCTCAGTGAAAGGTTTGTCCAGAGCTTGGAACTAATTTTATTCTTTCAACGTTAACCAAGGGTTTGTCAGAGTTGGCAACTTCTACCCGGTCTTTATTTTTTTTCATTCATTCCTACATTCATTTTCTAATTATTTTTTTACGTTTTATTTTACAGACGCTGGTCTAAACGTGGATCTAGAGCGACAGCAGCAAGAGATTGGATCAAAGTCCAAAGCCTCTTGGCTATCAGCACCTGTACTGGTTTCCAAGTCTTGGAGTTGAGGTTTTTCTGACACTTTATTTAAGTCATTTTCTAAATCAATATCTTTCGAAGACAAGCGTTAATATCTAACTAACTCTCGATTCTGTTCCAATGTAAGTACAAAGAAGAATAACTATCTTGAACAAAAAAACTGAAGAAGAATCGATGATTTTCTAAAAAAGACAAATGACCGGTCGTGCAGCGATAGTCACCAATCCTAAGTCGCCGCGCAAACGCGCCAGGAACTCAGAACTGAAGTCCCTGTTTCGGGCGGCCACTTAATTTATTCTATGTAGCGAGGAGAAGAGCCACGCAGGATCGAACACGCGTACTCCGACGCTGGGAGGCTGCCTCTCACCAGACTCTTTCTTTAGTAGTCGGGCATAGAAGAAATAGGATATTCGAAGGTCAAAGTAAAAATGATACGTAGATGATAGGTTTGTAGATGTTCAAAAAATAGTGGTTTGAATGTCTAGTAAGCACAGCCAAACCACCTGACACCATCAGGGGTTAATACGGCAGCAGGTTAGCGTTTTCCTCCTTGAACGGAGAAGTTTAGTTCATGGGACTCCGCAGTGCCCTGCTTACTTGGAATGGACTATTCGAATGAGGGATTGTGAACGTTTGATAAACAATCTAAGGATTTTTACCCAGAAGAATGGTGTAGAATAGTCATAGATCGTTTCCCGGATCTTTACTTGAAGTTTAATCCGATAGAGTTCTGGAAGACTATAATCAGATATAGTTCTTGAAGATTAATAATAATAAAGCATCAAAATCAAGGATAGTGACACTCCGTAAAAAGTTTTATCTTTACTAAGATTGCTCAGTTAAATATAGTGGGAGGTCTGTGAAAAGTTAATATATACCACAGTCCAACCCCAACAATATATGAATAAAAAGATTATGGTTAAATAGAATAATAAAATCAGTGAATACACATTGGAGATAAGTTCAAGGTATCCAATGCATAAAATATGTACACAAGCACAGACAGCTCTGGAATCAGATACGAGAGTGGAAACCGAACGCTTCCAAATATTGCTCATGCATATAAAATCAAGGGAGAATAAGAAATTCAGACTCAACAACTGTGAACATATGATGACTTAACTGAATTTGACTGGGGGGAATGGTTCCAAGTGGAAAAGTAGGATTTAGGATGAATCACTACTATGATGAGATACGATGAAGAGAAAAGATTCAGGATGAATCCCGACGTTACAATTGGCACGAGGCAAGATTCAGGAGGAATCAAAACCTCGAAACAATTTCACGAAGAAAGACTCAGGATGAATCCCAGCCTTAGAATCGCACCAAGAAGAAGGATTCAGGAATGAATCCCAGGAACAGAAAGAAGGATTCAGGTTTGAATCCCAAGAACAGAACGTGGATTCAAGTATGAATCCCAACAACAGAAGATGGATTCAGGTATGAATCCCAACAACAGAAGATGAATTCAGGTATGAATCCCAACAACAGAAGATGGATTCAGGTATGAATCCCACAACAGAAGGTGGATTCAGATATGAATCCCACAACAGAACCCTGTTAAAATAAACAGGAATTGGTATTTGGACTTTAATATCTATCTATATATCTGACAATTAAAGCATGACTATATAAATCTAGGTATGTTAAGAAACCTACCCTGGTAGTGTCCAAGAGGGGTTTCTTAAATGGGCAACTAACGATGTCAATGGCCTTCCAACAACAAGACAGTAAACTGTAACAAAGTGTCAAGTTCACTATCTTTTAACATTAATACAAAAGATTACAGTTATTTACTTGAAATAGCATTACAAAACTTAAATAAGGTTGATTATATGTAGCACTGACCTTTGAAACAGCTAGAAAGGCTTATCAACGTCTTCGATGTATTAATTTGAGCACAACTATGGGTATACAACCATCTGTGCTTCTGGCTATGTTTTCTATTAGTTTTATACTTTTTTAAACATACAATATATAATTATGACAAGTTATACTAGAAAGAGACAAACAACAATTATAGTATCTGAATTATTGCCAAAGTTGATCATAACTACCATTCCATATAAAATAAATCAATATTTATACTGATTACAGTGCTGGACTCAAAAATGATTGAAAATGTCCAGACTGTATATAAAAACATTTTTCAAGCTGCCTTACCAGAATAAAATAGCGAATTGCCAATTGACACCACGTATGCATGATCAATATCTCCCTTAAATATATATATATATATATATATTATATTATTATTATATACATATATATAATATATACTATAAATATATACTATATATATATATATATATAGATATATATTAAGATATATATAAGGTATATATATTTATAAGCGGTGATGATTGGTTCTTGCTGGCGGAATCCTGAAAGAGATTTTGAGTTAGATTTGGTAGAAGACGGACTGCAGGGTGCTGTAAAAAGGAGGGGTTTGTGAAAGTACAACATAGATAAGAGTAAAGGTTATGGTTGTGAGTGAGGATATCCCTCAATGTGAAGTTTGTTAGATGGTTGAGCAGCTGGAACAAGTTGTAGCAGATATATTTAGGTTTTAGGGTATGTGTTGAATTGAGAAGGGAACGGATGATGCAGAGTTTAGTAGGAAAGTTGTGTAATGGCAGGAAGGTGGCTGGTGCAATTAAATCGTTGGGAATGTAAAAGGACCACTAAGTCTGGAGTGCGCTTAGGTCTTGCATGAGGGTATGTTGTTACCTGTGTTATTGTTATAGTAGTGAGACTATGGGTCTTGAATAAGAAATATAGATCTAAAGTTTCATGTGTTCAGATGGACAATCTTTAGGGGCGTGGTAGGTGTGAAAGATAAAAATAAGGAATGAACCGTATTAGAGAGTTGTTGTTGGTGTGGAATAAAGGGTTTAAACGAGGAGAATAAATGTGAATAGTATGTTGAAGATTGGTTTGGTCATGTGGAAAGGCATGAATGATAGTCGCGTTGGGTAAGCGGATGTATATGGTGAGTGTGTTGGGAAACCGAAGAAAAAGTGAGGACCCAAAGGAAAAAGTGGATTTGAGTCAGTAAACGCAAAGGAATGTTTGCTGGAGAGAAATGTAGTTTGGCAGCAGCGAGAAGAAAGGTGACATGATAGGAGAGAATGGCGGGGTGTTTGTATAGGTATGGTTGGGCCCACCTGGGCCAGGGGTAATCGATTGACATCGATTCCTTGAACCCTTACACTTGGACTATTTACCTGGTGAGGATCCGTCGCCTGTCCTGTGAAGGCTCTAAGGGTTGCGATTTTCTGATGTGCGACGAGTTCTATACTAATTTAATGGTACAGAGGGGCGTAAGGCTGGGCTCTGTCTTTCGAACTTTTGTCATATTCTCCCTACTACTTTTCTTCCGATGCTTTGTCACGAACCTACTCCCAAATCTTGGCGGAAAAAAGGTAGATAAAGAAAAGAAAGAAAGAAAGAAAGAAAGGAAACGATCATATATATATATTATATATATAATTATAATATATATATATATAAATATTATACTACCGTATATATATATATATATACTATTATTATATATATTATAATAGCTGGTAATAAGTATATGATATATATATATATATATAATAGTATATATAATATATGTATATACATATATCAAGATTTCCATTTGGATTGAGAAAATTTTGGTACCATTTAATCACTAAAAGCCTCATGGAAATTGGTCAGTTTAGCTTGAAAGTAAATAAGATTAAGATGCTTATTACCTTCAGTCAATTTCAAACTTAAAAGGTTGCACATTTGTTCACTAATGTCATAAAATATTCATTTTCCAAAATTGTTTTACAAGAAAAATTTCAACCACTTTTGCAAATGGACTAGAAATACTGCTACCTACAATTTTAATCGGACGTGACAAGTATAACACAAAGTTAACTCCAAATCCATGCATTGTATTTATTTATCAGGACATTGACAACGGATCAAAATAAGTAAAGAACAAAGAGAAAAAGAAAATATGTCTTGCACGTACCTTCACCATTGCAATCTGGGCATCTACTTTGCATTTGTTGTACCATTCCTGGTCCCAATTGTTGAATAGTAACCTTGATACCTCTTCCATTGCAAGTGTGACAAGTCTGCAAAGCTCCAGCTCGTCCACCTACTCTATATATATATATCTAGTATATTATATATATATATACTACTATATATATATATATATATATCTATCATATATAATATATATAAAGTATATAGTATATATATATATATATATAATTATATACTATAATATATATATATATATATATATATATATTATAGTAGCGTGTTATACTCACTAGCGATGAAATACCTTGCCAATTTGGCTCGGCTATTGCTATTGTAAGTCTCTCTCATTGAGCATTCCAGATGCCTTACATGGTTCGCCTTTCTGTTTCGCATTCAGATCCACACACTCATCCACCAGACAACATCTTTATCCACATATCATTTACACATACTTATATCCACACTTCTTCTAGATAACATCTAACACATCCCAATCCATTATATCCCCCCCTATGTGTTGGGGAGAAAGAATTGCCCACATCGTATGTCCTTAGAGTCATAAAAGGCGACTAAAGGCCAGTGGTAGTTGGGTTGGCTGCCCACTACCACTTATCTTTTCCCAGGAATGCTTAAGGCATGCCACGGAAGTCGTGCGATCGGCGTAAACAGCCATCTAACTTTTCAGCGAAAATGCATTAGGGGTAAATGGAAATGTCGGAGGAATAAATGTTGAGGAGAAAAGGAGAGAGGCAGGGTTGGCAAAAAGCCGACTTTTTGGTCAAAAAACCAAAAAGCCAAAAAAACATGGATTTTTGGCTTTTTGGCTATTTGACCCTTATATGGAAAATTCCAGTAGTAAAAAATTTTAAGGCCTATCTACATATTCTTAATATATATATAGTAGTATATATATATATATACTATATATATATATATACTATATACTATATATTATATATATCAATATATATATATATACTATATAGTTAATACTAATATTTATATATTATCATTATATATAGTATATATATACTAATATTATATATATTATATTAATATATTATTATAGTATATATATATTATAGTATATATAAATATACTAGTATATATATATACCTATCATAATATCAAACTTTTAAAATAATAATAATAATTATAATTTTACATTTTTTCTCTTAAAAAACAGGTTATTATTTATAACAGGATATTATAATAACTTATAATTTTAAAACAGCAATATGCCCAAAGTTCACACTAGTGGTCGCTCTAAAGCAACAAAAAGGACAGAGGTTAATATTTTAACAGGTGAACAAAAAGGAAAAGTGGAGTGTAAGCATTGCTTTGCATTAATAAGCGACCGAATTGGAAAGAATAACAGTACATATAGTAACATTTTATATGAAGAATAGAAAACGAGTAACAGAAGACCTTAGTGAAACACAAATGATACCAAGATCTAGTACTTCTAAGGCAGAGTCAGAGGTAAGTATTTTATCCACTTCTGGGGCCTCTGACAATATAAGCTTAGGTTCATCTCAGACTGAACAAGACGTTGATGAGATACAGTTACATCCATCTCCTTCTACTTCTTCCACACCAATGAAACATCAGTCTTATCAACAAGAGAATATAAGTTCATTGATATATTAAAAACAAACTATGAAGCAAAAAGAAAATTTTTATTTGGAGATAGCTAAATTTTCTTTTATTCTTCTAATTATACCAGAGTATAATGTGGTTTGAAAATAAATGTTTGTTTCAGCTCTTCAAAGGATATGTGGCCAGGGATATCCACCCACCCAATCCCCCCCTCCTCCCCCCACTAACAATTAGGTAAATCAACTGTGGACAAAGTAAATCATGAAGAAGTAATGGAAGCTATGAAGCTGATGCTGATGGGCAACTGATCTGGTTGACATCTGCTGCTCAGGAAGAAAAAAATCTCAGGACTATCATGAAATTATTGAAGCCTAGATTTAAGAAGACTATAACTGCTTTCCATATTCTTCACATGTTACTCACCCCCCCCCCAAAAATAAAAAAAAAAATATATATTATATTACTATTAATAGATATTACTTATATATATATATAGTATAATCATATATATATATATTATATAAATATTATTAATATATAGCTATATATATTATGAATATATATATATATTAATATATAATATATATATATTAGGCTAATATATATATATAATATATATATATATATATACTATATATACTATATACTATATATATATATAATTATATATATAGTATATATATATATATACGATATATATATTTATATAATATTGGTAAAAACATCTTATGTTTATAAATTGTCACAATGTGATTGACTTTTAAGTTATCAAACTCATCACAGGACAAAAAATATCAAATGAGATGATGACAAACGCTGAAAGGCATGTTGTTGTTTCTCAAAGTAAAGTGAATAAAAATCCTTTTTACTCATGCAAGGTAATTGACTGAAAATTTATGTTCTATTTATCTTAAAGAGAGTATACAAAAGAAGTAACACCTAATTATTGGTGTCACATGGTGGAACTAAGAAAGGAATCATCGAAATTAATTTTTAAATTGCTGATTTCATAACCTTAGTAAGAAATTGTCAAAGCTGCTCCTGAAGTTCAGGACAAAATAGAGGTTATTTCGAGTACTATTGGTATTAATCTGGTGCAATAAGAAACAAATTAGGAAAAGATAAATCTAAAAAATTAGTAAGAGTGACAGATATCTAAGATTGTTAATTAAAAAATAGTTACTAATACTTAATAAGGCATTTTTCATTTAAGCCACAAAGAAAAATATTTACAAAAAAGATTGAAAAATTAAATAAAATACAGTGCATATTATGTTAATAAATTTCATTATATGAAAATGAAAATTTTTTCATTCCTAATGTTCTATTAAGCAAAAAAATTATTTGAATTGATATCAATGTTAAGGAAGTGATGAAAAAAATCATCTCATTTGCATTTCTTTATTTCCACTTAATTAAGCAAAGATTATCTAACTAAATTTAAAGAAAAATACTTTTTTTTTAATATTTTGCCACATTAACCAATTTTGATTTATAGATTATCAAAAAGCCAGAAGCCATGTTCCATTGGTCAAAAGTCCAAAATGATGCAACCGTGAAGTATTGGCTGATTGGCTTTTTGTGCCAACCCTGGAGAGGTGATGGATGTATTTAGAAAGGGCAAATTTGATTTGCTCGCTTTGACTGAAACAAAGATATAGGGAAACTGAAAATGAGTGGTGTGGCGTGAAGTGTGTTTGTGCTGGTGTGGAAAGGAATGAGAGGAGGAGAGAAAGTTGAAATTCTGATGAGTGACTTGTGGCACAGATCTATGGTAGATTTTGTGTGCGAGTACTAGAATTCTAATGGTTAAATTTAAGTTTGAAAAGGTCAAGGTAGGTGTGGTTGTGACATAGGGTCCATCTGAGAGTAATGTTGAAGTGTGTAATTTTCTTGGATAATTTGAATGACGTTTTTGAAGTGGTGAGAAGGAGCTTCAGATTGATTGTGTTGGGTGATCTAAATGGTTGGATAGGTAATCAAAACATGGATGGTATAACTGGTGGATTTGGGGTGTCAGGAGAAAATGAGAATGGTAGGAAGGTGACTGATTTCTGTGAGGAGAGAGGTATGCGTGTAAGTAATACTTTATTCATAAGTATACTAGAGTTGGTGTAGGTAGAGATGGTTTTGAAGTGAAAAGTATGACTGATTTTGTGTTGGTGAAGAATATTTTGAAGTATGGTGTTGGATGTTAAATCAGTGAGGGGGTTAGGAATGGGATTATCAGATCATTATGTTGTTTTATGTAAAATTAAATTAGTGAGGGTTTGGATGGAGAGGAAGGTGATAAGAGAGGAAGTGGGTAGAATTAAGAGTGAGAAGTTAATTGAAAAAGGTAATAAAGATAAGTATTTAAGAGCGCATGCAAGTCAATCAGTTGAATGTGAACAAGTTGACACTTAACAAATCTGGAAGCAAATGAAGGAAACGATTGTAAGCAGTGCAAAAGAAGCGTATGGATGTGCTAAAGTAGGTAGTAAGAATGTTAACAGTGAGTGGTGGAATGAAGAGGTGATGTAACCAGTTAAAAGTAAAAAAGAAGCGTGGTTGAATGTACTAAAAGCCAATGATGAGGTTTCAAATAAAAGATGTTTTTAATTATATAAGGATAAAAAAAGAAATACTAAAAGGTGCTTATGTAGGAAGAAAAAAAAAGGTAAATGAACAGTTTGGAAGGAGAATGAATGGGGACATACAAGGAATAGGAAGCTCTTCTGGAAGGAAGCGTGAAAGGTTAAGAATGAGAAAAAGGGGAATCTGCTTAGAATAATGAATAGGGATGATGTTTTCGTAACTAATGAAACGGATGTGAGGGGAGTGTGGAGGGAACACTTTGAAAATCTGCATAACATTGACAGTAATGAAGAGGTGATAGTGAATGTGTGTGGGTTTGATGGTGCAAGAAGAATAGGTATTTTGGGGATGAGGTCTTTAGTAAGGAGGAGTTAATGGGTACGGTGAGAAAGTTGAAGAATGGTAAATCTGCAGGTATAGATGAAATTACTGGTGAAATGATCAAGAATGGGGGCGAGATGGTGATTGATTGGATTTGGAATTTGTGTCACAAAGCGTTTATGGAGGGTATAGTTCCAAGGGATTGGAGGAGAGCGGTAATAGTACACTATGTAAGGGTAATAGTGCACTTGCAAATGTACAAAAGCTATGTTCCGTGGGATTTTTGATGATACAAGCATGGGAGTGGTATTAATCTCTTTGCTATAACAAGGAGAGTCAGTATTTGGATGGTGGACAGTAGCCACTAGTTGCAGATTAATCTTATACTCAAAAAACAAAATGGCCGCCGCTCTGGCGTACCTGGTACTGGTTTTTCATGTTTATCTCATAAAATACAATATGTATGACAAAGTGACCTATTACAAAAAGTACTCAGTAAATTCTACAAAAAACATGTTCATAGGGTATTTTGTGTACGAGTTTATTTATTTATATTTTTGTAAATATATAAATGGTAAGCTTACAATTGAATTACATAATCTAAGACATAATTAGGCTTCAAAGTTAAAACAAATATCAAAATATGTCTACTGTATTTTACTAATTACAATCTCCATCATAAATCTAGTCTTCACTTTCTATAGCCGATTCATTGCATTCATCAATGTCTTCTGCATTTTTAGTTTTCCCATAGTTCTGAATCACCATCACATCTACACATTTCTGTGCACTTTAGTCCATACATGAGACAGGTGCATGGTGGACAACAGCGACATAGGGGGCACGTGCAACTACAAAGCTCTGCCATAAAGTCGAACACAAGGCAAGATGCACGCGATTGGTTCAAATGTTCCTCCAACGTACATCCATCCGAAGATGAGTGGAGACGGTAAGATTGGGTTTGGTTTGTGTCTTGATTCCACTCAAGTGCCTGAAGATGAGCTCTTAACAGTGTTGGAATTAGAGCAGCTTTTGTTGTTGGAAGGTTTTCATCATGACATTGTTTTTTTGTGAAAAGCCACCATCGCACATCTCCAATCTCAGTCATTTTAGTTTTTGGAATATATAATTGACAAACAAATGACTCCAAGCATTTCTGACATCGTCTGGAAGAGTGGGTGCAGTTAATAAAGAAATAAAACAAATTACGAATGGGTAAAATACTATAGAAAAAATTTTAAAAAGATAAATATCAGTGAAATTAATAAAAGTGGTAAAATAGGCCAGTTTGGCTAGGCTAAACACGGTGCATAACATGGCTACATACGAGCGTATATGCGTTTAATAATAGAATTAAAAGCCTATATTTCTTTGGTGCATTATAATATAATAATACAAGAAAGAAAATAATCAAAATTTATATGTGATAAAAATAAATATAAAGTAAAAACGTTGAATAAAAACTAGGTTCTGGCCTAGTTTAGCCATAGCCTACTGTACTAATTGTTCTAGGGCTTAGATAAGTTACAACTTAGTTAATTGAAATAATTAGAACATTATAAATAAAGAGATAGTAAGAAAGTTACTTGGGCCTATAAAAACTGTCCCAGTCAAGCCTATAGAACCCATTTTTGTAACAATTTAACAAAATAAGCCTCCTATAGTAATTGTGTAGTTGAAGTGAGTAGAGTGCTTTTAATATAAAATAACTAATAAAACGATGAAATGTTTTTTTAAGTGAATGAATATTTAAGAAGTGAAAAAAATAAAAATAAAAAATAAATAAATAAAAAGAATTTTACTAAACTCTAATATAACCTTTAATAAATAGGCTACTGACTAAGTGTAGGCATTAAATAAACTTACTTAATAGGCTAAACCTAACATGCAAGGGGGGGGGGGAATTGTCTTTCAGTTATTGTGGAATTTTTTTGCGATTTACAATGATGACTTCGACAAGAAGCAGGACTGGTACTCAAAATTTAAATATTCCAGTCTGGAATTTTCATACATCATGTAGATGTTGAGACAAATGAAATAAATGATAATTATGTACAAAATGAAAATCATACTCAATATAGATCTGATCATTGCAGCTCTAATCTTAGCATAGATGGTGAGTGATGGTGACAAACTGGAATTTTTATTTCAAATATTTCATTGAGGACAATATATTGAAAAAGTCCAACTTCTTGGTCCTCTCAGGAGAGGACCACATCCTCCTATCAACGACCAAACATATGAGGAATTGGTTTACCTGGTAACTGAAACGTATGCCCCATCTGATAAAGAGAAAGCTGAAACCTTATTTCAGCAGGAGCATAAGCCTGGTGAAAAGCCCACATCATACCTTGACAGAATTAAAGCATTGTTAGGAGTTAGCAGTTATCAGTTATCAATGGCTTCTACAGCAAAATGAAAACCTTATGAAACAGATGTTTCTTCGTGTTCTACCTGATGAACCTTGTTCCTCTATTAACGGTATTGAAAGGGGATGCAGATATTCATAAATTGGCTGAAGCAGCTGATGTGTTTATGGGATTGCAACGTCATAAGTCAAAACCTACTAAGATTACTCCGTCAACACAGTGAACCAATTCTTACCTACCAGGTCCAATGATTCCCAACCGAAGCCTATACAGATATAGGGCTCAATTATCTAATCAAATTAGTGAGCTGTTTCAGAAGTTTAAGGCCCTCGCCTCTCAAGTGAGTCAAATGGATCTACGGATGGCTCGTAATGATAATGGTCGGGACAGAGGTCGTTCTACCCGCCGTTGTCACCTTCAGGATTTCAGAACAATGCTGGACCTACTTCCCTACCTTCACAGGGAAACTAAGTATTGGGGTGGAGTTACGTCCCTGTACAAAGAAAGTGCGCTTTAACCCGATGGTAACTCACAAAATTTGTAATTATAAAACCAGTTTCAAAAATATGGAACATATAAGGGAGGAAAGCTACTCCCCACCAAACTCTAATAATAATAATTACAAAGTTATAGAAAAAAATGTTGAAACAAATTTGCATGCTGACAAAAATAATATCCAGGCTAATGTTCATTCAAATGAAAATGCGACTAATGGTGTAAAACCATCTGTTTTATGCGAAAGAGCGTCTCAGTCATGTGAAAAATGCAGTAAAGTAAAAATGAATTTTGGTACAGGGAAAATTTGAATTCCTTTGATAATAGTGTTAAGGGTAAGGATATGCATTATCAAGGTAGCGAAAAGTTAGTTATTGGACTGGAACCTTTAGTTCCAAGCCAAAATACTGTGATGTGGGTTGAAAATGCAGACTCTTGCAATGGGCCAATGTTTCCAAAAATTTTAAATGTAAATGAATGTAGAAAACTTGCATTTAATCGCCTTCTCTGTATCTATGATGCTAATTCAAAGCAATTATTTCTTTTAGATACAGGGAGTTCATTTTCCATTTTAAAGGCTTCTACAGAGGAAAAGAAATATCCTATTGGCTTTCTTACAGCTGCTAATGGAAGCCAAATTAACATTTATAATTGTATAACTAAAAAACTAAATTTCCTGCTGAACTGGGAATATGAGCAATTTTTTATAGCAGATGTAATTGACAATATTTTAGGGATAGATTTTTTTAATAAATATAAATTTACCTTAGATTTTAGCTTAAAAATAATTATTATTGAAGCCACAACTGGCTTATCTTGTGAAGTCATTCAAGGGAAAGACTCTGAAGCACTGCCCATAACAAATGATTTTAGTTATGTAAATTTAACTCTTTCTCCTAAACTCCCTTGCGCTCCTTCCCTTTATACTGATCTATTATGTGAATAAAAAATTGTTGGTTAATATATATAAAATTTTAGATAACAATGGTAATGTGAGAAATAATAATAATAGCATCCCTGGGGGTAGCTATCAGGACAATACCTCCTACAAGGGTAATAAAAGAAATGAAATAAAGGTGGAAAAAAGTGAATTTAATAAAATTATTTTTTTTTGAGTTAGTGTACAGGACACACCACGGCTCACAAAGAAGCAGTCACACTGGGCTGAAAAATCAGCACTATGGGAGGACCCTGGCACATACATGTTTCAAATATCAAAGGAAGATTCAAATGGCAAAATGAATATTCACTCAGTCAAAAATAAATAAAATCTAAATAAAATTGTATCCTTATATTATAAATAGTCCTAATATTACATAAAAAAATCAAATGTTATAAAGAATATTCACTTCTTGAAGATACAAGAAAATAGTTACTGCTCAAGTGGGAAGATTCAGATAAGATATGGGCTAATCTTTTATGTGTTATGGACTGAAAGGTAGGAAAATGACGACGAAAAATAGGGTTAAGATGGGAACAATCAATGAAGATATGGCGAACAGATTGCGGGGTGTGGCGATGGCAAAATTTGCAAATGGGAGGAAGGTCCTGTGACATAAGTGACTAAGTAATATGGGTGTGGGCAACACGGAGGCATGCAGTAAACCTCGTGTAAGGCTTTCGTCTGTGGGAGGAAGATCACTCACCAATGCTCGGTTTTATGTTTCTGAGTTTCGCTCCCCGCTGATCACTTGTCCAGCACTCTTGCCAACAAGATCGAAGGCCTTGTCGGAGAGCAGGATAGTAATCGGTTGATGGGAGGCGGCCTTGTTTAATGGCATCCAGGAAGTTAGCTGGACAACGCCTGAAAAGAGGAGGCGACAATTCTGGCCTCTCTGTCCAGCGATTTCATTGCAGTTACCCCTACATGAGAGGGGGTCCATCTTAAAATAATGTTTCTTATGAGAGTCGGAGGCCTGACGAAATTGCTGCACAGCAGATACCATTTTAGAATAAGGGGTTTTTAAGCGCTTTTAGCGCGCTGAGCGAATCTGAATAAATGACATAAGTATGATCTTGGCTAAGGATTAGAATTCAAGAAAGAGCATCAATATAGCCATTAATTCTGCCATAAAAATTGAAAGCATAAGGGGGGAAGGGTATGGGAGAGGTTGCGGTCAGGAAGAGACGCAGATGCGCCTACACTTTCCTCTATTTTAGAACAATCCGTAAACACTGGGGTAAATTTTTATGGTGAACTACACAAGGCAGCAGGGTGGCTAGATTTGGAGAGAGATGTCTGAGACAAGCAAATGGTGGGAGCGCGGAATAGCCACAGTGTGTACCCTTCTTAACAGAAAGGCAGCACCTTTTGTAAAGGGATGTTAAGAAAATTAAGGATGTTATGAAGCTGTGTTTGCAATAGCTAGTATTAGGATTCTAAGTATCTCCTGTGAATTGGGTGTTCAGAGCAGACGGTTTATTTGGGGTTTTGAAACGAGAAATTGTGCAACATGATGTATTTTTCGAAGAGAGAGTGGCTCAACATTGAATAAACTTCAAGGCTCACCTGGTCCAGATCGGAAGCTCCAGTGGAGATATAGATCGCCTCATTTTAGGATGGGATCTAAAGGTGTAGTAGTGTTGTGGAGGCTGACCAATATATATAACTGCCCAGCATAGTCCAGTTTCCAATGGATTAGGGCATGATGTAAAGATGTAAAGGGACTAAGTGTGATCAGCACCCAAGATTTTGAGGAGAGAATGAATGTAACGGTCAAGTGCGCAATGAAATTGTTTTCAGGCAGTTCAATATGAGGTGAAATATGTTTAAGTGGTCACTAAAATGAGTCCTAGAAATTTAACTTGTGAAGTTACTTAGAATGGGAGAGACATAAAAGTAGTTCGCTGAAAGATGGGGCAGTTCCTTCGATTACCTTTTCCTTAAAAATTACGCTGAGGTTTTGGTGGAAGAAAAAATGGAAGCCATGGGAGTTCCCCATAGTGAAATATTCTCATAGCTAGTTGAAGTACTGTTTGAGAAAAGGCACCGGCTGTATATATAACGCAAGGTCATCAAAATAGAGAAAAGTTGTCAGTCGCTGGGATAGAAGTAACATTTAAGTTAAAATTTGAGAAATAGTGTAACACTTAGTAAAGTGGTGTGGACAGAAATAGAAGAGCACGACCTGTATGGATCTGTTTGACAGAAGGCAAATGTTAACAGGAGTGAGCTGGAATGGGAGGTGATGCAAGCGGTTTAAGGGGTGGCGCCTATTTTTTGCTTCAGCTAACATTTTTCCCCTCAACTGACATTGGAATAAAATTTCGATTTTTTTAGCCGATTTTGACCATATAAACACCAACCAAACTGTAGCTTTTTTTTTGGAACCTATAAAACGTCGTATTCCAGTGGTTTTTCTTGTCTGTATCATTGTTTTGGTATTTTCCAATTTTTGAAAATCTAGGGTTTTTGAACATTTGTCGAAACTCCTTAAACTATTTTCAAAATGACTTAAAACTTGAAAAAAAATCAAAGATTTGCCACTATTATCTGAAAGTGTAGCAGGGGAAATTTTGATTTTGGACCCAATATTGAGCATTGGTCGATTTTCAAAAGTAGTACTTTTGGGTTTTGAAATTGAAAAATTGGAATATTTTTTTTTTCTGTTTATCCGACTCCGCATGAAATTTCAGACATTTGTAATCGTGAGAATGCAAATTTCTTAATTAAATATGTTCTATCTCTATGCAGTAGTTTGGAACTGATTCTTGGCACAAATTTCAAAAGACTGATATTCCTAACAAATTATAGACAAATTATTACCATCATCAAACCATGTCTGTAAGTAAAAACATGTTTTGCCGACTATACAAGCCTGAAAATTTTATGTTGATCGGATAAGTAGAAAAAAATTTTATATAAATATTTCACATTTTTTGAGCGATTAAATTTTTCAAAAAAAAGGTGGAAAAATATTTTTTTTTGAAAAAAAATTTAAATTTTTTTCTACTGTATCGATCAACATAAATTTTCAGGGCTTGGTATAGTCGGCGAGATACATCTTTTTTTACGTAGATAATTTTTTGTATACTCAAAAGAAATTTTTTTTTTGAAAATTTGTTCCAAGAAAAAATCCAAAACTACTGAATACCCAAAAGAATTATCAAGTATAGAAATAGTGCCTGCCTCCCGACTACAAATGTCCCTGAAAATTTCATTGCGGATCGGATAAACAGAAAAAAAAATATTTCCAATTTTTCAATTTCAAAACCCAAAATAGTTTTGAAAATCGACCAATGCTCAATAGGGGTCAAATATAAATTCCCCTGCTACACATTTTAGATAATAGTCAATCTTTGTGTTTTTTTCAAGTTTGAAGTCATTTCGGAAAAATATTTTAGGAGGACTTTCGACAAATGTCAAAAACCTAGATTTTCAAAAAATTGAAAACAATACCAAAACAATGACTACAGACACAGAAAAAAACTGGAATATGACGTTTTAGAGGTCAAAAAAAGCTAGTTTGGTGTAAAAAAAATCGGCTGAAAATTTTGAATTTTATGTCCATTTCTATGGGGGTTGAAAATTGGCTAGCCCGAAGCCAAAATTGGACTTTCCTTAAGAGAATCAAGTTCTCATGTTGTGTAGGTTTATTTCAAGGTCAAGAAGACACCAAGAACGCATCCATCAATCAGCAGGCTTTTTCGGGAGGTCATGGTCTAGTTTATAACAAGGGATCCGTGGTCGACGATTTGTGGAACCAAACTGGAAGATTGAAAATGCTTGGCTTGGCGACTCTCCAGAACAGGGAGAATGCAGCCTGAAACCATTTTCTCCATTAATTTACAGGTATGACAGGTCAGCAAAATTGGTCTTTGGTTATCCATCAGCTCTTTTCCTGGTTTGGGAATTGGAATTACAAAATCTGTAGTCCAAATTTATGGAAAAGAAGATTTGATCCAGATTCTGTTATATAGATTTAGCAAAAATTCTGATGTTGAGGGATGTATATGATGGAGCATGATATATAAAATCGTGTCTGGACTAAGAGCACCGTCTTTGCTATTCGCCAGTGCAGTTTGATACTCTGCAAGTGTAAAAAGACAGTTGTAGGTATGATCTTCTCCTTTCGCTGTTGAGAATTCTGGCAGGGCAGTGTTAGTTCTCAATTTTTGAATGGCTTCAGGATAGCAGAAAAAACTTGAATGGCTAGTAAGACTATAACCTAATGCATCTGCAACAGCAGCAGGAGCGGAGATCATGTCAGTAATATCAGGCCATAAGGGAGGACTGTGGGTGAGTTGTTGGAGCAACGAGATATTTTTTGTGTAACTTTCCACACTAAATTAAGGGGAGTTGTGGTGTTAATAGTCAAAATGTAAAGCGAAAGGCATTATCTATAGTCAGATGCCGGTTTTCGAAGGAGAAAGTGGGATAGCTGTGGCTTGATAATAAGGAGCCCACCCAACTCAGTCATAATGATGGCTGGAGTTAAGTTTTAACATTGAGCTAGGTACAAGCTCATTTAAAGCTATTGGGTAATGGTCACTGCCGTATAATAATCAAATGGGACCAGGTAAAGCCATCCATAAGGGGATGGGAACAAAGGAAATATCAATACAGGAGGAAGTGTGTGTATCTAAACATTCATAATGTAGGGAGTCCTGTGTCAAGGCATCCCAGGGAAAAAGAGTTAGAAGAACTACAAGGATATTGGACTTGGACGAAGTGACAGTCACCCATAAGGGATGGCGGAGGATTGAATCTCCTAGTATAAACAACAACCAGAAATTAGGGAGCTGTCCTGAAAAATCAGCTAAGTTGACCTTAGTAAATTCATACTCGGAGCCAATAGACTTGATATATATATATATATATATATATAATATATATATATATATATATATATATATATACACTATTATATATATAGTATATAATTATTATATATATATATATATATATATATATTATATATATATATCTATATTATATATATATATATCATATATTATTATTATATATATATATATTTTTCAGCCCCTGGCCCACCTTATTGGAGGGGCCACAACGCTCCCAGCCAAGCAGGCCACTGCTCTTAGCAGTTCGCACAGGTCAAGAATCATAGAGGTTAGGTGAAAGATGGTACGGGGCGTCGAGGCGGGGCACTCCAGACGGAGGTGCTTCCATTGTGTCTGGGATATAAGACATCTAGCGCAGATGGGGGGAGCAACGTTGTCAAGTTTGAATCTGAATTTATATTGGCAAAGATTTGGGGTGGTGAAGCTGATCTGCTCGCAGGTGAGGTTAATTTGGTCTCCTTCAGACAGTGATTCTTCTGTAAGGGAGATTTTGGGGATAGGGTGTTTAGTAGATTGTTAGTGGGCGGTTTTTGTAGATATGTTAGTTTAATTGTGTATGATGGAGTGCCAAGACCTATTTGGGGGTGGATGGGGGATGTTGTTGTAGATGTCATTATAAAGTTTGGGCTGGTGAGGAGGAGGGGATTTTAGTCTATGTCAGGGGGGGGGGGGGGGGGGAGGGTATTTGGGGCATGGATGGGTTTGGATTGAGTGTTTTCTGGAAAATTTGTGTCCTCCATCTCAAGTGGGTAGCGGATGGGGAAGGATATGTGTCTCGGTCATGTTAAATGCTGATGGAATTGTTTAGACATCCGTGATTATCTAAGGGTAGTGGTTTGTGTAATTTGTAATTTGTTTAAGTTGGAATTGTGAATAGTGCTGGAACCTGTGGAATGATGACATAGATGTTCAGGGCGTATTAAATCTTTCCAATTCATCTGAGGGGATCAATTGTTAAGATTCCAGTAGAGGAAGAGGAGAAAAATATGGTTTTAGAGGAGTTGAGACGGTTGACAGCTGCTTTAAGTGAGAGAAACAGTTGAATGAAGAGAAAGCGGAGAGGCAGAGGTTGACGCAAGAGCTAGAAAGCAAGCAAGAACGTAAGCCACCAGTTGCGGGGGGCGTCTTAGATTTCCGTTTGAGCGAGACAATTATAACTCAGTTGTCCAGGGAAGTTGAAACCCTAGAGCATCGGGAGGTAGTTTGGGAAGATACCATCTACCTAGAGTAAGCTTTGCTGGTTGTGAAGGTGGTGGGATGTATTCTGCCACTGGAACCACAAGTGCATCATACCAAAGCGCACCCGCACTATCAACTGTGACTACTACATCTACTTATACTGCACCAATTACTACAGTTCCATCGATTGATTTTGGTGGGGTTCCATTTAGTAGTGTTGGCATCGTGAGACCGGACCCTTTGGAGGCTATGCAGGCTTTGCTGACAATGATTACTAAGTCAGTTACTCTGCTGATGCAGCTGCATGCCCGGGCGTTTCGGCCGCGCGCCGCACCACCACCAAAGTTTATGCCTGACGATGGACAAGACTTTAATAAATTTCTCTGGAGGTTTGAATGATATTGTGAGTACACCTATCCGAACCAACCTGATGACTGGTTGATAGTTTTGGGGAATTACCTGGGCGGACCATACTTGGATTTGTATCGCCAGTTAACTAAAGATGAAGATTCATATCCTGCTGTAAAAAGTGCTTTAATTACATGGTGGAATCAGTAGTCTTAGATGAAAAAACAAAAGGCCACACAGGAGTTCATGCTGGCTAAGAGAAAGTCTGGAGAGAGTATTAATATGTTTGCTTTACAACTCGAGCAATTGGCTATCAGAAGATAGTGTGGAGAAGACTGCCTTTTTGATGCCTCTTTCTCATTATGAGTTTCTTTGGATGCCTTTCGGGGTGAAGGGTGGACCAGCCACTTTCCAAAGGGGCATGATGCTGGCTCTTTCAGGAATTCCCTGGTCAGAGGTCATGGCTTATTTGGATAATGATTAGGTCACTTTCGAACAGCACTTGGTCTCTCTGGAAAAAGCTCTGAAAGCATTGCAAGCCAACGGATTTAAGTTAACGCCCAAGAAGACGAAGTTGTGCAAAGTCAGTGGAATTCTTGGGGCATCTTATTAGTGGTCAGGGTATTCTTCCCCTGGAGAAAAACTTATCTGGAGTTCTTGATTTTCCAGTGCCTACGACAGTTAAGCAATTGAGGCAGTTCTTAGGCATGGTAAATTTTTACCGGCGCCATATTCCTAATTGTTCCGCAATCGGTAAGCCGTTATCGTGTCAGACAGGCGGATGTGTGGTTCGTTGGACGCCGGAGTGTCAAACAGCGTTTGAAGTGCTCAAGTCAGCGTTGGTGAGTTCAACATTGTTAACGTTTCCGGACTATAGTTTGGATTCGCCGCCCATAGAACTCCACGTCGATGCTTCGGATATCGGTGCTGGAGCAGTGCTATCGCAGCAGAAGGATGGCGAATCTCGGCCTATAGCTTTCATTTCAATGACCTTTTCAAAAACGCAACAGCGGTATTCTAAAGTGGAGCGCGAGTTAGCCGCTTTACGGTGGGTAGTGAGAGCCTTACGACCTTTCCTTTGTAATGAGAAAAAGTTTGTGATCTATAGCGATCATGAGCCGCTTCAATATTTACAAAATATGTCGCCCGCTGATGGGCGTATAGCTAGGACTTTGGATGAACTCAATGAATACAATTACGAGGTGCGACATATTAGCGGGAGGAAAAACGTCCTCGCTGATGCGTTGTCGCGCTCACCACTTTCTGCAGTGAAATCGGAATATTTACCGGCATCGGAAAATTACGTGGGTGAGCAGTTCACTCTCCACCTGACTTTGGCAAGATGGGGGTACCGGGGGGGGGGGGGGAGATTCGCTCTTCAGATGTTTCGCCCTTTGCTTGGAGGGGTGTGAGAATGCGCACATGGACATCCGAGAAGTAGTTGTTGATGAACTTTTAAAAGATCCCGAGTAATAATTTGCAGGATAGAAACATTTTAAAAATATTAAGACTCATAAGACTTCCTGGACAGATGCCTATTCCGGAAGTAATTCAAGCATTTGCCCAACTTTGTAAATATCAAGTACACGTGTATTATAATACATCCACTCCATAAATTTATGGTGATGAGTATAGTGATGTATGCTATTTGAGGTGTGTATCGGGCATACATTATAATCTGCTGTGTCCAATTAAAAGTGATTGTGGGAAGAACGTACCACCAGATGATGGCAGCAATCGCCAAATAAATATGGTGAAGGTTCAGAGTCTCTATATATCATCTGACAGAGATCATAATCTCGTGTCTAATTCTACTATAGACAGTGAGGTTATTTTGTGAGCAGAAACAAGATCCAACTCTGAGGAAACTTGTCAGGGTGGTTAAAAATCAAACCCCAGTTCCGCAGTGGGATAAGACCCTAAGTTTATTTAAGACCGTGGGGGATAAACTATCCTTGGAAGGTGATCTATATGGTACCTCAATTCAGGTGACTGTAGGAAATATATAATTCCCTTTTCCCATTTGATTGCTGTAGTTCGTCAGATTCATTATGAGTATGGTCATTTGGGAGGGAATAAGTTAATCTCTCTCATATATGAAGACTTGTGGAATCCGAGGGTGGTGCAAGTTGTGGCTGATGTGTATAAAAGTTGTCCACATAGTCAGCAGAACAAGACAAATCCAAATAGTGTAAAACCACCACTTCTAAAAATTACTTCAAATCATCCTTTTGATTTGCTTCAGTTGCCACGGTCAAGAGGTAATCATGGTTACTGTCTTGTGGCCATTGACCACTTTTTAAAATTTATTCCAGTGGTGCCACTTGACAAAAAGACTAGTGTTGCTGTGGCAAACGCATTTAAGTACAAGCTGTTGCCATTTTTACCGTATATCCCTGACTGGTTGCTTAGTGATAGGGGGGCTGGAATTTATGGGTGAACCATTTGAGGAGTTATTACGGGAGTTTGGTATTTCTCACGTGGTAATTTCAAGCCATATGCCACAATGTAACGGAGTTACAGAAAGGGTCAATTGTACTCTGTTGCAGACTTTACGGATGTTGGTGCAGGAGAATCCCGTTTCCTGGGATCAGAGTTGCCTCAGGCGTGATTTGTATAATACTTTGCATTTACTATTAAGCAACACTAGCGAAATTTTACTTTAAAAGGGCAGCATACTTTTACCAGAAATCCTGTTTACAACAGTATTGAGGAACTTCTTTCTAAATTCGTCCATACAAAAGGGGGATAAAGTTTGCTTATAAAACTCAATCTTCCGAGGGGATTTTGGGTCCAAATAATTCAAAATCGGTATATGGTCCTGTTTATTGTTTCTCAACGGGTGTACTCTAATACTACTATCATTTCATTTCCGATTCCCTGTGATCTCAAGGCAAAGAGGTTAACCGCACATTATTACAGTTTACGGCGCTGGTGGATGTTTTCCGGAATATTTGAGGAAAACCACTTTTTAAGACTTATTATGCTCGGATAATGAGTTAGCGATGACAGAGGAAAGTAGGGAAGTTGTGATATTTGCCACATGAAGAAGAAAGGGAGGAGAGTAGCTTGGTGACAAAGGGGGCGAATTTATTCGATGCCATGGAGTTGGAAGAAGAAGAACAGGATTTTCTAGGTTTTGAAGTAACGCCATTTTCGTGTGCAGAATATTCTGCTCTGCAGGACTTAGCTGAGAGTCAGGAACGGTTAGACACGATGATGAAGCCTGTAGTGTTAGACCAGGTAGAACACCTCAGTCGAGGTTTCAGAGCTGATTGAGGAGTCGTTCTCCAGTCCGAGTCGATCCTCCATCGTTAGTTCTGTCAACGATCATGGTCGTATTGATTCCATTGAGGAGGGTTCTGCTGAGTCGGCGAGGCCTGAGTCCCGATTATGGATTCCCATGTTGGAATTTCATCCTTCGGCGCGACCATATCGTAATAGGCGAATTTCTTTTACCACTCCGGTGATCCAGTTCGAACCTGCTTCACCATCAGCTGTTGCATCGGTTCAGACGGAGCTTTCTGAAAGTCATGAGGAGTGTTTTGGAGCTAGAAAAATCGGGTGGACAATCGTCGGCATTTGAGGGATTTAGCATTCAGGTGCAAAAGTTGTTGCGGTCATCTCCTCAGAATAGTTCACTGGGGGGCATATACGATTTAGAGTCGTCTGAGAGCGAGCATGAAAGCAAGTGTGAAAGTTTTGCTGGGGAGTATTGAGTTGATTCCTATATGGAGCCAGGGGGTCTTGATATTGTTACTGGAACAGAGGTGGAAATCACGGCCTTATACGAGATCAGGGGGGTCTGTAGCGGATACTTTCACATACATGGCTTGGTCCTCTGGAGTATCAGAACCGAAATTATTAAATTAATTAAAAAAATTAAAATAAAACACAATTATAAAATAAATACATTAAATTAACAGAGTCATTAAGTGTAGTAAAATATCTCTTAACATAATCATTGTTTTACAAAAATTATAATGTAATCGAATTGTCAATAACTTTAATATGATGAGCTAGGATGTATTAATTCCAATTGCCTTACAGACCTATCCTTATTATTTATGTTATTTTTCATTTATATATATAACATTTTATATTTTAAAGGTATTTTTGCTATGCAGATGAAAAACAGTTTTGGTCATCAATGTTTGAAAATAGTTACTATAGTTAATTCTTGTTATATAATTTTTTTATGGAAAAAAGAAAAGAAAAAAAATTAAATGCAAAATATACTATATATATATAATATAATATATATTTATATATATATAATATATATACTATATAATAATATATATATATAATTATATATATATAATATAATATACTATATATACCTATATATACATATTATATTATATTATAAAGTTACGTATATATTTATATATATATATATATATATATATATATATATAATATATATATATATATTATAGTATATATTATACTATAATATACATGTATTATATAACTATATAATATATATATATAATATATCATATACTCGTGGCGCAGGAGGCTGAGTCACCGCCTCTCATACGAGAGGACGATGCTGGTTCAATCTCCGCGTAGCAGTTGGTTTTATCTACCTGGGGGAAGAATTAAAACTCGACTGCGAACAGTTGGTGGCGCTGGTTTGGGATAGCCGGCCTTTAAAGTTCGATTTCCTGTGGTCCCCCTGTTACCCCTGAATAGGGATAAAGCACGTTAAATGGTAGTTATATATATATATATTATACTATATATATATATATATATATTATAATATATAATTATATTATATATATATATATACTATTATAATATTACCGTAATATATATATATTATATATATATAATATATATAATATAATAATATATATTATATACTATATATATATATATATATATATATAATATATATTATTATATATATATATATATATATATAAAATAAAATATGAAAAAAAAAAAAGATAAAAATATTTTTTTATATGGAAAAAGAATTATATATATATGAAAAAAGAAAAAAAAAGGGAAAAAGAAAAACCTTACGAGATTATGTGTTGTAAAATCTCTTGGTTTTGAGCTATATGTTGTAAAGCTCTAATATTTCATTTTCTTAAGTCTCTGGTCTAAATATTTTATACATATATGAGGAACAGCCACTTGACCTAAGAAATCGTTACAGACCACAAACATGTCTCCTCC
>JABUQX010072967.1:0-45138 GCA_015478945.1 Trachelipus rathkii
TGTATGGTGTATAATGTTTTTCCGTTGCTTTCAGTTCGATGCCTAAGTCGTATCTGTCTTCACAGAGTCTACCTCGTTTCTAAAAGAGTGTGCTGGACCAAACCAAATCTATCTGTAGAGAATACAAGCACTAATACGATTTATAATTATACTTATTATTGTATTATATTTGAAAAGGACTGTTCTTGATGTATATATGGATGGTCCAGTCTTGTTTCACCCTTCCTCTTTGGTATTTTATTGTATATTCTTTATATTATTAATTATGAAGTTAAGTTTGTACGCTCAATTAATTTAAAAAAAATCTAACAAAGTTGGCTGATCTGGCTATACAAGAGCTAATGAACTCAATTTTTTCGATTGTGTTGCCTTAATGGCATCGATTAATATGAGTATTCCCTCAACTAGAATTGATTAATTGTATGAGTGGATCTGCTTTCAAGTTAATGAGATTGGTTCTATATTTCCATTCTTTCGGAAATTATTTACTTTAATTTTATCCATAATTCAAATACATTCGCTATATCTGTCTCCGTTGTTCAATATCATTGTTCAATAATCTAAAAATATATTCATGTTTAACAAAAATCAAAAATTCACATTGCAGGTTTACACTCTACCTTGTTCTTATTCCTTCTCATTTCTTATCTTATTTTATATATTCTTTATATCCATGAGAGTAATTCTAGAGGTATAGTCTATATAAGGTTAGATATATATATGTTTATTTTATTAGAGTCCTTAGTTAATCATATAGGTATGATAATATATATATATATATCTTGTACTATTGAATTTATAATATGGTGTCAAGTAACCATTGAAGTCTCATACTTGAATTGCTTTTGTAAGGTTCTAGCAAATATTCACTTTCTCATATATTAGTCTCAAATTCCTTGGTTTGCCATAATATACTGTATTACATGCCTTGCAGTGCTTAATAGATGTTCTATTTTTGAATAATTTTTATAAATAAAGATTTTATTAATTATGTGCTATGATTGATGTCTTTCTGAGAACAATTTTTATTGTATTGTATTTATTTACTTATTTTCTACAAATAACTATATTAAACATTTATATGTTGGGATTTCATTTGCATAGATTATTTGTTATTATATATACTGATGATTTATAAGTTCATACAAAGTCTATTCCTGTGTTTAATTATCTGTTATATATCTAATTTCTTGAGCAGATCTCTTAAATTTATTGCAGCCTCTATACTGTGACTCTATTTTGAGAGTCTCGTTGTTGGGTCATTTATTCCGGTTCAATCAAATCAGTTATCATCGTTTACGGGCACATCTTAAACAAGCCTCCCTTACGATTAAGTTTTAATAATTCTATTCTCGAATGTATCTCTTGCATACTTCTGCTTTTTTGTTTTTTTTGGAAAAGTAAATGGTCATATCTATTTTAAATTGCTTCTTATCGATACTCAACCATTGTTTTTTGTTTCACATCCTCCACCTTCTTCTCTCAATATATAATCATTAGTAAGATACTGAGTCCTCTGAAATGCCTGTAGTGTATAGATTCACTTAATTAATTTTTTTTGATTCATAGTTTAATTATTAATGGCAATGATTTCAACCAATTTTAAATATGGACAACTATTTATGAATGCCACAAAGAATGGAGATGGTGTGTTTCCATCTTAGAATTGGGAATCTAATAATCATCAATTGAAGCTATCGGTGATATGGGAAGAAGTAGGTAGAATAAAGAGTGAGAAATTCAGAAGATAAGGTTCTTGGTTATCTTTTTAATCCTCTTACAGTATTATAGCTATTACTAGCATAAAATTTTCAGTAAATGCTGTTGCAAATACCAAAAGATTGTTATCTGCTGGTCAATGGTTTTTGATCCTTCTAAATATTTTTTACCCGTAACTTGTAAGAGGTCGGCTTATTAATTATTGAAATTATGGCAATTAGGTTTCTCGATTGGGATGATATACGGTTCCTGCGATTTTCTGTTTTCGTTTCCTGTGTGTCTTTACTATGTTTCAAGATTAATAATTACTAATATTGAAATTGAAAGGTTGGTGCTTTCTCACCTTCTCCCTCAAACTCCTTTTTAATTCGTTGTTTTGTGAGCTTCTTCATCTTGTATGGTTTTGTTATTTATAAGCTGTATATTGGTCAAAGGTAATTTTTAATATTCTCCAATGCGGATTTGGAATCACTTCAAATCTAGGGCTTTGCCCTTTTTAGAGTTGTTATCTGTGTTCTTATTTTTCAAGTGTATTCTATCATATTATCAGAATTTTTCAAAATGTACAGTTTCAAAAACATAATGGTCTTTGATCACTGATGCTTCAGATGTTCTTATCATTGGCTCCAGTCTCGAAAGGCAAAAAATAAATAACTTATTTTTTGACTATGTTTATGGCTCAAGAAATTTTATCAAAAAATCACAAAATCAAGTGTTGGAAGTCAAGAGTCAGTACAAAGTATCCATTTCTCATGCTTACATCAATACTGCTGAAACCCAGCAGATCTGATACCAGAGTGTTACACATCTTCTCTTGTTTCTTTTCTAAACACCATCCAATGCTCATCAATACTCACCGAATTCTCCTAGATATTCAAATTGGTATAGAGATATTATAACTTAAATGTTTGTCTGAGGCCAATAAGGATAAGACATTTAAAGTGTCCAACAGCTGTGGTAAATCTAATATATAGTGCATATTTTAATATGTATTTATGTAAATAGGTGCATATGGCTTTATTAAAGTAATATCTCAAACATTTAATTTAAATTATTAGCAGGTTATAAGGGTTTGGATTGAAAGTATTATCGAAGCCAACTTATTGTTTAAGTGATTAATTGCAGCAGCATTGTTTTTCTAATGAGATATAATTATTTTCTTCAAAATCCAATATAAGGATGAAATCACTCACTTGCTGGTCAAATCATATCTTGAGATATTTCAATTTAATATAATGGTCTAAATCCGATCCAAAGGGAGAAATGCCAAGATACTTTTATATAATGATGATGTGTATAAATCCAATTCTTCTTGGAAAGGATCATCATCATCTAACTAAATTAATAATAAGAGACTTTCATTCAATGATGTCAACACTTGGGTGGTCCAAACCACTATCAATTTCATCAGAGCCCATGGCTTCTGGATTACCAATGGCCAGGCAGGCTGTAAAAAAATGTTTTGTCAGACTGTATTAGTATCAAAAAAAGAAAGTTATATTCCCTTTTAAATATCCCAAAATGACTAATCTTCCTCATCATATTATTGAGTTAATTTTGTTGTCGTCCCTTTGAGCATTTTACTGGCGTGGACTTACCAGGGCATCTCGTTGTATAAGATTAATGTATAAGGACAATTTCAAAAAATATTCGTATCTGTTAATTTTCACTTCTGTCCTTTAAATATTCAGAGCTATTCAATGTTGAGTCCTTTTTTTTTTCCAGATATGTGCACACTTGAACCTTTTTACTTTCATTCCAATAACGTTCACAAATATATATGGCATTCCATCCAATTTGTAAACAAACATTCAAAAACTTTTCTTTTCAAACAAGTGGGAAATTATACCAGGAAGAATTTTGTGTCTTCAGAATAAGTGCTCCGAACATATGCGTTCCAATAACATCAAACATTATACAAGATTTCTTCCAGTGGGTAGGGCTATCAGTTTGGGAGTATGAATGAATAGAAACAGTTATAGGATGTTCCTCTATAATATATTATTATGTATTTTCTAACCTTATCCTATTTTTATTTGTTTTTAATTATTTATTTTATGGGGAGATGTTTCAATTCATTTATTTTATGGGGAGGATTAATTATGAAATATGGTTGTGTGATATTTAATTACCTCAAATCCTTTTTTAGCTTTATTGGCAATTCAACCTATATTTAATGAAGGTTCCACTCCATCATTGTTAAATATAACTCCTCCCTCACAACAGACTTAGCCTTTAAAAACCAGCTTCTGTTGCGGCTCAACTGCAAGAGTTCCGGAGACTCTAAAGAATTTATGGTATGAGTCCTATCTATTTAATTTGCGTCTTCTGGCATAGTAGAAATCTCTATCAGTCAGAGTTGTACCAATATTATTATTTATAGGTTTGGATGTGAGTGTATTATTTATGATTATCTCACACCTTTAATAAGCTAGACCCTTCTGGCTTTTGGTAGATGTTGGAAGTCTATTTTGTTGGTGATTTTTGACGATAAGATCGGGAAGTGTGTTGATTAAAAAAGGCAGATGGACAAACAATGTCCTATTTCATTTTGATCTCACGCCATTTGGAGTTATCTTTACCACTTTTTTAATTTTTTTTTTTTTTCACTCTGTGTTCTCTGTTATGAACTGATGCTTAACCAAGCAGTGAGTTCTCTCATTCAGATGGTCAATAACAATGAAAAATACAGATGAAGTTGAATGCCCGCGAATTCTGAAGATTGGCAGGTGTATTAACAAAGTAATGTGAGGTGAATACTTGAGGTGCTCGTCTAGATGTACAGAGCCTCACTTCAGAAATAAACTGACTCTGTGTTAACCTTATAGAGCCAAATTTTTGAAGCTCAATTCAGTCAAAGAAAGACCTATTAGACAGGCTGCTGTCAAGTGTCAAGTGTATTTGTTTATATACCCATTTATCTGATTTTAAAAAATTAATTCTTTCAATTGCAATGGTTTTCATTGCAACTCTCGTGGGGGATATAAAAACTATTATACTTTCACATATGTTCTCTTCTATTTTGCTTATTTAGTATTTTATTTTAAGGATATAGTATTTTATTTAGGATTTAAAAAACTATTTGCTATATACAGTATTTTATTTATTATTAGTTTTAGCTGAATTTATATTTTTGTCTACATGTGGATCCATTTTCACTAAATTTCACTAAAAAATCACAATGTCTTGCGAACAATTGTGGACTCACTTTCTACTTCATAAAGCGGTCACTTATTTAGTGTGTTTGGTTGTAATGTAATCAAGTAAATAATCAAACTGGTATAAAAGGGTATATGATGTCAAAATCTTTCCTTTCTTTAAATATTTTCACTATCAACCCATCTCTATTGTGGGAGTTTCACCAATTCAAAATTTACCAGTGAACTTAGATTTTAAGTGATAGATTATCTAAAGACCAAAGTGCAGAGTTATCTATGGAATATTCAAAGATCTTTATTTCATAAGAGCAAAAAAAATCTTTAAAACACAAATTCAGGTAAGAGCTACTATTGTTAGATTCACATTATAACTTATTATATGTTATTATTTTAATATTCTCTTATATTAGTCTTTGATTTCTCTATTTTGTTTTTTAGTGTATCTGTTTTAGAAGCTATAAATTTTGTGGTTTTCTTTATATGTTCTACTATTCAAAAATCTGATTAACGCATTTCCTCAATAAAACATTCAACTCAAACTTAACTTCCTTTATTTTTACAGTAAAATATTTAAAGTGAATCCATTAAACTTCACAGCTTAAAAAATATTATATTACAAGGTATATGCATACTCTCTGATTCAGACTTTTTATTATGATATTATATATATATAAGGCCTTGAGCTCTTGATAAAAATAATTTTTTAGACGATAAATTTTCTTACTTAAGAATAATCATTAAATAATTATTCTATCTTTATATATCTTATCTATTGACCCAACGTATTATGTGTACAAATATGTGTTTTTACTTTAAATGATATCTAGTAACATTGATATATAATTATATCTTGCTAGTTTATATCCTTCATATATCTTGAGGAGTCTACAGGATTAGTAGTACTTTTATTTACTTAGCCACAATGTTTTATCAAAATTACCTAAATTTGTATGTATATATTGAATATTTTGATTGTAATTTAGGAATCCAATTACCCTGAATTATAATTCAATATTTAACAGCTACAATGAAGTTATCAAAAATATGGATAAAACCTTAACCATTGTCATTAATAATTGTCAATTTTCAATCAAGTCCCTTCCCATAATACTTTTTTCACAGAATTTTATTTATAAATATAAAATACTTTTTATATATATAGCATTTTTAAATCTATATTAAATTATATTATATATATCAGATGTATTTTTTCCCTTTAATATTATATATTTAATAGGTTCCTTTAAAATACTGCTTTTTGAAATTTCAAAACTCATACTAATGAAGTTGGGTATTCATAGCTTCTTCATATTTTTTTTTTTAGTATTGTTTTCCACTTCTAAATATAAAAGTTTTTCAAAATCATGTAAGTTTTGTTCATCCAAGGTCATGTGATGACAATTCCAATGTTTATCAAACGTATGAGTTAAGATTTTAATTTATGTTAATGAAAATAAATTTACCCAAAATGAAACTACTAAACATACGGCAGATCAGTGTCCTGGACTTGAGGAGATCTTATTGTAACTTTTTTCAGTTTGTCCTCTATAGTTTGCTCTATATTATAAAGTATTAGTTCTATATTATCTGCTTTTTTGTATAGAATATTGTCAAAAGTTCCCACTGTCACAAATTATATCTTAGTTTTAGCCAAAAGTTCCTACAATATTTAAACAATTATTGCGTACCTTCACATTTATAAAATTTATATATTTGGTAAGAGTGTATATATGTTCAGCTTCAGTTCGATGCCTAGTCGACGTTGGCTCACAGAGGTGATAGTTTTATATCTTTGAACATTATACTAATATATCCGTACAGAGAAACATCAAGCACTCATATCTGATATAAAAACCTTATTTTAGTGTGTTACCTCGTGTTTATTACCTGTCAGTTTTGATATAGATACTGTTCTTGTATGTATATATGGACCAGTTCTTGTTCACCCTTCTCTGTGCATCAATATACAACTGCAATTAAGTTATGAGATTAAGTTCTTAGATCAAGCTCTAATTAATTTAAGAAATTAATCTTACAAATTGGCTGATTCTGGCTATAAAAGAGTCTAATAACTCATTTTTTTGATTGGTGTTCCTGATAGGCTATATTGTGTGATTTTTTTATATGATGTATTTTTCCTCATTCAACTTGATATTTGTGCGTATAAAATTTTATGCGATAAACATCTTTTATTTGAATACAGAAAGCATTTCTGGAGTTTACGTTCATGTAAGTAACAGGTAGGCTATCCTACTTTTTTCGTGAGTCATAATAATTCAAAGGCGTGTGAAGATATGTAGAAGATGATCGATGCATCCTAATTCGACTTTATTGTTCAAAATCAGCATATTGTGATTTAAAAAAGGATTTCTCATTCTTCGTCGTTGGTTGCTTCATAATTTACTTCTATGATCGCATTTAGATTCATTTCTACTCTAACTATTTATATGTAGTTCATATGAGGCGGAGCTTATATACTTATGTTCAATATTAGAGTCTTAGGTATTTTGATATGTGAATTTATATGAATTATATTTATCTGAAGATGATTTGAATATTCTAGATTGATATATATTCAAAGAGTGGTATAGGAGTTCAAAGACGGAAAATATCAAATATAATTATATATCTTTTTCCATGGATTGAAGATAACTTCCCTTGTTGCCCTTCAAACTATAACATTGCTCTTTCAGTATTAAAGAGTATATTGTAATAATTTAGAAAATAAAGATTAGTTAAATGCTTATGATGTTGTTTTCATCATCTAATATTATATATGTATTATTGAGAGTTCATAGTATCTCCATCTGAAGTATATAAATATTTTGGGTTCTACATCAGACCTGTTATCAAAACTGATGACCCAGTATCAACAAAGGTCAGGCCTGTGTTTACTGTTCTATATATACTTATCTCTTTTTATCCATTTTTCTAATTATGTGCAGCCTAATACTTGCCAGTTCTTTTGTCTTCCCTTATTAGGTTACTATATTCCTGTTCAGTATATTCATATATCATTTGGTTTGCTTCTCTAGATATAATTGCTATAAGTCTCTTTTCTTCAGATTAATATATATATCTTATCGAAGACTCTTTATGGCATTATGCTTTTCTTTTTTTTGTGGAGAAGTAATGGTCAATTAATGGCTTATCGATACTTCAATTTCCCCATTTGTTTTTGGTTTTTCTACTATGCTCACTTCTTCTATCCTCATTAATATTCTATTTTAATGATTGTTTTCATCATGCTCCATAGTCTTTATTATATTGATACATTGACTCAGATTCTATTGAAATAATTTTTTTGTTTGATAATTTAATTATTTAGTGCAATGATCCAAACAATCTTAAAGAACTTATTATGAATGTATCTATATAGATATTTGGCAAGTATGGGTGGTTTTCTATTTTTAGTATAGGTTGGGACTTAGATAGTATCAGTTAAGAGCAACGTTAATGGAAGAAAGTGTAGATAGTTCAATTCTATCAGTTAATTCTAGAATAAGATATATTTTTTGATATATTTTTAATCCATAATAAGTTATATATCTAGTAAGTATTCTGCGTGTGATAATTTGATTACTTTTTATTAATAGTCTATCTATCACTTCTTCACCTATCTCATTCCATCAACTCTGATCCTTTAATATATTTTTTACCTGTCACTTGTTTTAAGGAGTGTGCGTTCTATTATTTTATTATGTTGCATATCTGTTCTCTATTGTGGATGAAAAGGATACCCTGTCGATGTTTAGTACTTTCCTGGTCTTCTTCTATGTTCAGATTAATAATAAATACATATAATGCTATTTATTTTGTGATTGCTGTATATCTTCTTTCTTAACTCCTTCTTAACTCTTTTTATTTTCGTATTTTTTTTATGTCTTTTATACATCTTTATGGTTTTCTATTTGTTAGTATATTGGTCAAGGTTCTGTTTAATATTTTTTAAAGTGTAATAGGTGCCCCCTCAATATATGGGCTTTGCCCTCTTTGGATTTGTTGTCTGTGTTTTTATTTTTAGTTTATCAAAACAAGTATTATTATTCAATTAATTTTGTTCAAGTTTTCTTTGTAATTATGCAATTTAATGAGATATTGTATTAGTTCTTCATGGCCTGTTCTGTCTGGAAGAAGCTATAAAATTATATTAATATCTTTTTATTTTTTGTAATATCTTACATATTTTCAAATATAAATTTTTTTATTCAATATCAAATCAAGTTGCAAGAGTACAAAGTATCCATTTTTTATGCTTACGTCAATGATGATGAAAACCCAGCAGATCTACTTTTTTTTTTTATCCCTTTCTTTATTTCTAAATACCCTTTATGCTTAAAGATTTGAATTACTCTCTAGATGTATTATGGCCTATTAGTAGGTCATATAAATGTTTGCTCAGGACAAGAGTAGAGCTGAAAGTACTTAAGCTATAGTGGTCATCATCATCGTGTATGCTACTCAGTCTTTATAAAACCTTTATTTTTATATGATTACTCATAGTGTAGCATAAGCTTAAAGTACTTTCATATATGAATATTTCTATAATTCATTAGCAGTGTATTATATTGGTGCTGGATAAGTATTGTAATTCTAGTATATCTCCTATCTCTATTGGTTGATATAATAATGCAGCAGTCATTGTGTTTTCTAATTGTAGATATTATTTACTTCCTATAAATCTCTATTTAAAAGATGATAATTCCCTACTGCTTATGTTAATCAACTTTAATTATTCAATAGATTTGATTTAATAGGCCCTATTCCGATCCAATATTATGAAATTGCCAGTTACATCTTTTATATATATGGATTATGAATAATCCGTATTTCTCTTTGCAAGGATATTTCATCTCATTTTTTATTTCTTAGTTAATCTATAATATATTTTCAATTCTAGAATTCATACATCTGTGTTGTTCTAAATCCACTATTCAATTTCTTATCTATATGTCTCATGCTTCTGGTTTACCAATGTGCTCTATGCGCCTGTAAAGAATGTTTTTGTCTGGACTGTATAATCTTATAAAAGATTTTAATAGTATTCTTTTTAAATATTCTAAAAATATATTCTAATTCTTTTCTATCAATTAGAGTAATTTTGTGCGTCTTTGAGCTAATATCTGGAATATTATTCAGATCAGCCAATCTTTGTTTATATAAGATTAATGATTATTTGAACTTCAAATAATTGGTATTCTATAATTTTATCTACTCGCTTGTATATCAGAGTCTATTCATGTTGAATGTTCCTTTCCAGATATGTACACTGAATCCTTTTTACTTTCATTCCAACGTTTCACTCTATAATATTATATTATTATTATCTTGGCATATTCTTTCCTAGTTTTGGTACTCTAGTATATGTTTTGTACTCCGGCTGTGCCTTTCACTACTTTTATTTCCTCGCTTATGCTTATGTTTCTTTCAAATCGTTCTCAATATGGGCAGTTTTCAATGGAATGATTCTTTTCCGACTATCAACAGTGGGGTTCGTCTGGGTTCTAATTAATTTCCTATCCTATTCATAATTATCATAAAGTGACATCAGCAGATTTCTTTGTTTTGTTTTTTTTAATTTTATCTATTCCTATACAGATGACTCGACTTCTCATTATTCTACTCATTTTTTACTCACTTCCTTTTTCATATCTTCGCAGTTGGTAACTCCCTTTTATTACCTCTGTAACCCTCATCTCTGCTGCATTCTATCCTTTTCGCTTCTGTACTGTATTTAGGGCCAACATTCTAGCCCCATATATCAGTAACGGTTTCAATATATTGTTTTTATATATTATCATTTTTACTCTCCTTTGGATATTTCTCTCTTCTTTAATATTGGCATAAGGTGCACCAACGATATTATGTGCATAATATGTGTTGATTAATTCTTTCCTCTGTTCTGCTCTAAACTCTCCTTCATTTCCTCCCACCCCTTCTATCGAATATCACCCCTAAATATTTGAATTCTTCGATCTGTCTCAGTGCACTGAACGAGAATTCCTGCTATTTTGTTTTAATTAATTCCTGTATTCCTCACTATTGTACTGCTTTATTCTCACATTTTCGATTAAATCGTTCTTTTGTGTCTTTTTTTCAGTTTGTTTTGGCTTGTGATTTTCATTAATCCAATATCTGTTTTGATTTTTCGATTTAATTGCGTCTATTCCTATTTTTCTTGTCTGGCATCATCTGCGCTCATGTGTGTAGCTATCATGCTTTACCCTTTCGCTCCTGACTTATATTAGGGTACACATGTTCTTTATGTCTATTATCCAATAATTATAGTCATTTGATGCGATATGAATGAAAAGCGATACGAGGTTTTACAATTTAAAATTATTGTCCGGTAGATAAATATTTACTTAACAGACAGAATTTATTAGTAGGATATTTATTATTTATTATTATTTTAATTAATGATTATTTAAATTACATATATAGTATATATGTATTTGATTTCTTGAATAAATAGGTTATTTATAGTATATATTTATGGATTATGATTATATTTGTATATCAGTTAATATATCTATGATTATTTATCTAATTTATATAATTATATTTAATCCGGCGACGAAGGATGCGGTCAGTATGAGGAGAATGTACTCAGAAGAAAGCTAAGATAGAGTTGGGACTGCAGGTAATGCAGGGGAACTGAGTCGGGCGGCCGAGCCAAGCCCCGCAGGTGGGGCACCCAAGGCCAAGGGGGAAGACCCGAAGCCTACAGAGCATGTGGAGGGCTAGACGGCAAGGTGAGGAAAGTAGCCCACCCGAAGCAAGTAAGCCGATGGCCTGAGATGGGATAACAAGGGCCCACACCAAACCCGGAGTAGCGGAAGAGTTAGGGGTAAACTACGTAAGGTGACGTAAAAAGGCTAAAAGAGAAAACGAAAAAGGGAAATAGAAAGGCAAAAAAACAAATATGAGACAAAAAGAAAAAAAAAAAACAGAATAGAAAAAAGGCAACAAAAACACTAAAAAAGAACAGTGAGAAAGAAAAGAAGAAAGAACGCATTCTTGGGGATCTCACTCGCTAGCTATCTACCCTGAAAAAACACAAAGCAGAAACTAAGAAGGAAAAGAAGAAAATTCATCATCACAACCCGCAAACATCCCTGAAAGACATTAATAACTTAGTTCTGAAGAAATCTGAGGTTGGTAAATAGACTTTTAATGGCTTCTTATTTAGGATCTATTTTGAGGGTAGAGGTGATCCAATACTCTAGGTGTTATCGTTTCCCAGCACTTTCAACAATAATAAAACTTATAAATACTATGTCTAGTTTACCGTATCAATAAATAGCGTATTTTTCCAGAGTCCAAGAAAGAAGCAACGCTACAAAGTCAGTGCGCGTCTGTTGTTAATCCATACATCATTATGCACGGTCTTACTGATCTACAGACACAACACTTTATCGGAAAAATGATAAAGGAATAAAGATAAATAGGCATAGAAGAGGAGAGCTAACGAACACAATAGCCGGGCGGAGAGGTATGTATAAATAAGCATAATCATATGGGGTACTTCCCCCAGTCTATCATTCGCCATTAAGGAAGTGGCGTTTGAGATTCGACGTTTAGTGCCTTTTATCAAAGCAGCGAACTTGCACCATTGTGGTGGAAGCAAATAATCTCTTTTCCTTGAGCTCTGAAAAATTTTTTAATCGATAGTAAACTTCTTAATTGGTTTTCCCCGTCTCTAGCAACACCAGCTAGCAACAAGTCTTCTGTCTCGATGACAAAAATAGGAGTTGTTTAGGAGCACTGCGAGGAAAATGAAGTTCTTATCCTCAGGAGAAGGTTTTGATAACTATGATACCATAAACGATGAAATTCTTGCAGCCATCTTAACAGAAGGGGATGGGACGGATATAGAAACAATATGGGACATAGAAGTTTACAGATACGATCGTCCCAAACGCCTCAGATCATTCATCAGATGCGGATTCTTTTGAAACGTACAATCGAAGAGGTCTGTGTAGCTTTAGTTAGCCACCTTCGCATCAACTTAACACCCGCTGTGCAGTTCTTCAACACACCGCATTATTATAATGATCTCTCTTTTGTACCCCTTGCTAATATAATTAAAATTACAGAATTTTATAAATACAGATGAGTCAGGCACTTTAATCTGCGTAACGCGTTCGAGAAGCATTCGAACATACAGAGCTCGAATTGAGTTAAATGATAATGATGAGCGTTGGTACTGATCCAAAATGAGAGCAGTTTGTTTATAGGTCCTTTCATGTGACGATGGCCAGTTGTCTTCCCAATCAACAACACTAAATTAAACTTCTGAGTGGCAGCTCATAAATTGAAAGCATGCCATACTGACCATTAAGTGTCTTTTAAGATGAACTCCAACATTGATGATTATTCATCCTTTTTACCCGTATCTACAGGAGTTCCATCGCACACATCAACTGCTGCTTTAAAGTCATCGGTAGAATCTTGTTCGTTTCTAATAAACCAGAAATTGGTCATTAAATACATTCTCGAGAATCATATTCCTGAGTTAGACTACGTGACCGATTAATCATGCATCTGAAATATCAACTAGCACGTAGGATGTTATTCTCTCAAACTATTTTCTACGCACACCTCCATTAACGACAAAGTATGCTTGTTCATCTATTTTGTCCACTTCGGTAGAAAACTTAGAAAGCCAATGACAATACCCGATACCTCTGTTGTATGCTACGCAAATGCTTCCTCTCGACTGTTTGTCTCCTCCAGTATTTTCTGTTGCTTGAACTTACTGGATCAACAACTTTTTTGTGATAGAATGTCCAGAGGTTCCTTGAGGCAGCATTAACTTAAACATGCATCTCATTGCTCACATTGTCCTCTCAATAGCTTACACAACCAGATACTGTTTCATTTTGAGTGGGACATTCTTCCATTGTTCGCTGTCAAGGAAAATGATTTTTCTAGCACCACATCACTCTCACTGCCTTATAATTCAACTGAACTTACACATTTGTGCTTTGGTTCTCATCTTACTTTCAAATGATCCAACCGTCCTTTTCCTTTATCCTGAAGTTTCTACTGTTTTCTAACTGTTTCTTTTCCGTCCACCATTCCTATTATCATGCGTCTTGAAAGGTGTTTTGATCAAGCCAAAATTGCCATTCCTATACAGGAATATCTTTAATTGGATATCCGAAATTTGATATTATCATCAATACAAATGAAACACACTTGCACCGCACTCCTTAAGAGACGAGAAAATCTGATTTTATTTATCTGATATGTTAAGAATATGTTATTCTTGAATTCATCAAATCCTTGACATTCACTATTAGTCTCTACACTTTCACTAATTAACACATTCAAGATTTATGTTTATGCTCTTGCTTATTAGTCTATATGCCTTAACCTCTGTGCTCACTAACTGCTAAGATGAGTAACCACTCGCTTCTAGTGATACTGATGACTGTAGGCTCTAAAAACATCATCAGCCAGTGGTAGCTGATTTTCGAAAGTAGTTGTGGATAAACGAATATTGCATGCCTGTCTATATGCCTTGTTGCACAGCCATGATACGTCTTGCAATAATAGTAATAACACTGCACCCACAGTTAACTCAAACGTCGAATAGTCTGGATCTGAAATGAGACAGAAACAGCTCTTAATAAAATCATTAAAAACCACATTTTGAAGAACAAAGCAATAAAATCATACTTAAAATAGTAAAAAACGAAGTCAAAACCCTTTTAAAAAAACCTAAAGTTGGGCCCCCTAGCAACATGATTTTTTGTCAATGATTTTTTGTCCCACCACAGGGAAGCCAAGGAGCACCATTTTGACCATGTTTGGTTATCCAAAAATTAACCCAGTCTTCAATAATATATTATATATATATAACTACTTTATATATTATAATATATATATATCTATTTAATACATTAAAAATATATATATATAGGTACCTAGTATATAGATAAATATATACATATAATAAATTTAATTTAGGTTTAAAGATTATAATGGTTATTGCACCATTAATACCTTTCATTTACTTAGAAGTTTTTTTTACGGGGGTGTGGTGCCCACTGACATAAAATTGGTAAGCATATTGAGAGAGTTAAGACTCCTTGTATTAAGCAATAATTGAATATAGAATACTAGATAGTCTCAAATGAAGAATATATATATATTTCTGTACGCAAAATTTTATCCCTACATGTGAACAATGACGGATGTAGGAGATTTCTCCGACGCTAATTACCTTTCTTATATCAAAAATGTTTTTTTTTTCTTTTTTAAATCATCAAAAGAAATTTCAATTTTTAATTTTTTCGTTTTCTTTTTACTTGATTAAAAAAAATTTCTTCTTGCAAAAGTGAAATTATAAATAAAAATATGTATATTTTTTAAGTTAGTTAAAAATATATATTGCATACATTAATTAAAAAAGTAGATGAAAATGAAAATTTATAAAATGAAATTAATTAAGTTATAAAAGTTGAGAAAAAATAACTTTCATCCTTTTACTATTATTTACCATATAAGAACATTTTTTTGAGCGTTTTGTCACTTTGAATATTTTGATAATATTATTATTAGAAAATTATATATTTTCATTAAATATAAATGTTATGATTCTCAATGTAATTTTTTATATACTTAGTAAGTGATTCTATTCTTCTCTAGTGAAAATGATAGCTGATTTAACTCAAATCGTTTTTTTTTATTCACCATTGGAGTGTTGAACCTCTAAAAAATGTTGATATTGATACATATTGTGAAACCCCAGAAAAGAACACTATGATAAAAATAGATTTATTTTTATATTTGAAACGCCAATGAATAAACAAAAGCTATTTCTAAAATTAAGTAAATAAATTAATTAAATAAATAAATAAATAAATAAATAAATAAAACATACAAATAAAATAAAATAAAATAAAAAAACAATAAAAAAATTTAATCAAAGCATTTCCAACAAACATTTATTCATCTAGTGTCGTTCCCTTATTCTTATTAGGGTTGTAAGACCTTCGTAGTTATAGTTTGAATCAAATAAGAATTGGTTACGCAAAATTTCTTAATAGCGGCTGATAGCGCTTTGCTGAAGCATTACGGATTTCTTCCAATAATCTACTTACCCAATGAAATCTATACTGATTTTTTTAATGGTGGTGTTTAATGTGGTTCTATTTTTCCTACATAGAAACTCATCGCAGAATGATAGATCTCACATGCAATTAATATAGAGCTACTAAGAGTCATTAGCAGCCTGATTGTTTTGCCTCTCTCAAATGTATCTATCAACGTAACGAGATAAGGATCTGTAAAAAAACTTTCCCAATTTATAGTGGCGCTATTTGAAGTATCCGCTGTGTTATTAGGGAAAACCATCGGGCATTAAAATGTGAGGTATAGACTATAAGCAATATATACAAATAACCTCACTTAGACAAATAAAATCATCATAATAACTACATAAAAGTGCTAAGCTGTTTGCAGACTTAATTATAATCCGATACATGTTATTATAATACAGTTATATAACTCTCATCTTACAACTCTTAATAATTTATACTTATATATAAGAAATTAATTCACTAAAGCTAGTATATTATTCATTTTCAATAAGTTACAACCAGACTCAATATCCAATCACATACGTCCCTAATGTGATATATAAGCAATCATTTAACGATCATATACTATATTAAATAAACCCCAACTACACAATAAAACATAATAAACAAATAATATTTCGATGTACACAAAATGTACACAAAATAATTAGTATTAAATTCAAAAGTATTGTGATTATCCCAATAATAGATAAGAACACGTAATACTATTAACCTCCATTTATTTCATTTTAAATACAGTTATGAATAGGGAACCCCCCAAACCTGCGCGGGGAGGTGACACTCCTATGTGATGGTCCAAACTAGAAATAACAATTGACATCCATCTTACTTTAACTTAACACTTCAATCTCACGAAAAAAGCATAATAATATGGAAAAGCAGCCGGATAAAATTATTTTTTTCGAAATCAAAAATAAAATTTAAAGGTGTGAAACAAAGCAAACACATCACGTTCACTGTAATACTTATAAGTAGAAGAGTATTTCTTTGAAGATCCGAGGACTATTTAATATTAAGTAACTCACTAATAATACGATATATTAATGTAGGTTATACCATTGACACTTTGTACTTATATATTCGAAGTAAATATATCATAACCTCTTGACGTAGGATTTGTGTTATAATTAATGGTTCTCATGAATAAAAGGCTCTACACCTTCAGAGTGTCTTTATAGTACTCGAAACTGGAATACTAATCCAGTTAAACATCATTATCAGTACATAACTAAAAAAATTATGAAAATCTTCACCTTTATATATTTTAAGCCACTCTCTATATTAGACAATTACAATATTGAACGTTACTATAATCTACTATCCAAACTTATGTAGCTTATAAAAAATTGCCAAAAGTATATCCCTGTTTCCCAAAAGCTCTATGTAACACCTCCCATTCAGATAAAAAAACGACTTCTGTTTACTCTAGATTTCATCGCTACATATACAGACTTAGGCAAAATTCTATTATTTGAAAATAATTATATATATATAAGTCCATTAACTCACTAACTTATAATTACTTGACATGTAAAAACGGTCGCTTCTCATCTCAGAATCAATTGAGAGTATAAATGTAGTTCTTAGCTTGTTCTAATTTCAATTTATGCTCATGATTAAATTACCTACTTGAAAAACCTATAACAAAGCTACTAAATGAAAAACAAACAAGTATTTATTATGTACTTATTTACTAGTTTTATATGTATCATCATTTTTTTCCTTATATTTTCTCGACATAGCATAGTTCCGAATTTAGTATGAGTTACTCCCGCACATCATACCTTTACTATCTTAAACAAAAATATAGAGAGACTATTTGTAGTTCATATAAGTGTTCACGTATACTAAATGTTTCAATACATACTTTAATCTGACTTACGAAACACACTAATAACACATCATGAGCTTAGGAGTACCACATATCTACATCCTCTACCTTGTCCTCTATAATTTATTACCCATTCTACATGTGAGTTATGTTCCCTCAGGTGCTACCTTTAATACTAATTGTTTGCCACTATTACTTTAGTATAATATTATATATATACTAAATGTGACTTATACAATATTGTCATACAATTTACAATAGCATCTCTCAGATATGCTGATGACACATTGTGCAATTCTAATATAATCAGACCGTAATATAAACACACTTATATGTTTAAAAAACCTTGTAATTGAATGAATAACTTAAAATATCAATAAATATATATAAATACACTGGTAGTTAGATAGTAGCAAACAAGAACTGATCCCTAATATCATATACAAAAAAATCGATAAGAATATACCTATAAGTATTATCATACTAAAAATCAAGATAAGAACCCTAATTACAACTTAATGTAAGCTGAGCAAAAATAGAGTATATAATTAGTAAATCAGGTATAATCAGTAATCTTAGCACTACAAGGTCTATTAGTGTTTAATATCACATATGATGCACTAGTACAATATACTTATTTATTCTTGCTAAAAAAAGATAATATCATTTGACCCACAACATATTTAAAAATAATAATTATTAATATTCCAATTATTTGCTTCCTATCGGCAAAAGAGGGAAAAGGAAAATTAAAATTAAAGATTTTATCTTTTAAAAAACCTATTTACTATAGTCTTGTATACACCGCATATACTCTTAATTAATTGTCTATTCTAGGTATATTATATGGGGTTGTGCAAGTGTTATAATAATATCACTGACTCTACAATCATTTCTAGAATTCGGTTTATGCAAAAAAAAATAAAGTATTATATTCAGTGCGTATGTAAATTAAATTCAGGGTCTTATAGTACATATGTAATTTCATACCGTTTGTAACATCAATACCAACTACCACTATGATTTCAATAGAGTTTCATCTCCTTGCTATAATACATATATCATTCATATTTATATTTTTGATACTGATGTTAGATTTTTTTTTCAACACTCACGGGTCTGGGGGTTACGGGGGCTCTGCCTCCCGTAGACACATAATCGTGTGCCATGCATTCATTTACTGCTGAAAATTAATATAAATGCTGTTTACTAAAAACCTTGCAAAATAATCTGAGGAATATAAAAATAAACCATTCTTATAACAACAGGTCCTGCCTTAAAAAATGCAGGGTTTGCCGAACACCGGAATTTTGCACACCGCACCGCACCAGGATAAGCGCAACACGCACCACACCGCACCAAAAGTTATTTTTGTTGCACCGCACCGTACCTCTATGTTTCAATGCGCACCGCACCACGCACCGCACCGCACCTCACCTGCACTGCATCGGAAAACCATGGCTGGAATGATTTAAATCAAATTATTTAAATAAAAATGATTTATTACAAGATTTTATCTTTTATTAAAAATATTTTTTGTTTTAAAATTGATGATTGTATTAAATGATTTATCTTCAATAGAAATATAAAAAAAATTTAAATATATTTTGAAATTATTAATATAATACACAGTAGTCAATATTTTTTTTTCAATTTTCACTAAATTATTTATCTTTGTTTGTTGCTATATTTTTTTCAGCACTCACGGGTCTGGGTTTTTAATGGATTTTTAAATTGGATTTTAAGCCACAGAATATAGAAATAATCTTCCTAAAAAATGTTAAAGAAGACAAATAAAAAAATTTAATTTGATAATAAATATAACTCGTATTGAGTTTCCCAAATATATAGAAAAGATAACTATTACAAACAACATAGATCTAACATTTTTAACTCTACAAAGCAAAGAAAAATTACCACTTAATAGGAAAAACGTAATCATTTTTTATTTAATTATTTATAAAATCAGAAAAAAATATATTTTCTATGGTGACTCGTAAAGGTAATTAAAGAAAAAACAACGCATATTATTATTATTATTATTATTATTATTATTATTATTATTATTATTATTATTATTATTATTATTATTATTATTATTATTATTATTATTAATTCATTATTATGTATTCATTATTATTATTATTATTAGCTAATTGATGTAATAATGGTAGAAAGTAAACGAAAATAAGGAATTAGATAAAAGATGAAAATGTGTTAGCTAATAATGGGGGTCTCAGTTATCTAATGCACAATATTTTTTCAAAAAGTTGAAAAATTTTGTATCTATTCAATTCACTGATAATTTGATAAATTATAAAGAGGTGAGTAAAAAATAAAAAATATCGCAATACCATCATAAAGTAGTAGGATTTATTAATAACGTAATAGTAAATTTGTATCAGGTGATAATGAGACATATGAGATTAGCATTCCTCCTTTCTTTTTCTAGCTATTTCAAATTTTATTTATTATTTATCCACCCTGTCCCCTTAATATTTCATTCTCTAACAAATTTCGTTCTTTTGATTAATTCACTTAATTGTTAATTCACTTAATTTGGGTCAGGAAAAGGTTTACGACTTTCAGAGTTTTAATTTTTAACTCCGTAGCCTCTTTCTTATTCGTTATACTATATATAATATATTATATAATACTATATTATATATATATTATGATATAACTATACTATAATATATACTATATTATATAATATTATATATTATATTATATATATATATATATATATTATATATATATCACCTCATCATATATATACGTGTATATAGATAATTTAAATAACCCTAGATTTAAATTGAATTAAGTTTGCTTTCTGAAACTTATTTATTAATTAAGGTAATAATTAGGATTAATACTAATTTTGAAGAAAAAATATTATTTGCTAATTCAAAATCACGTAACATATCAAAACTGCAAAAAAATTAAATAAATTAAAACATTCGTCTTGTATTGGGTTTTAGAATATAGGTAGAATTTAAATATCGAGGAATCACACCTACTATATATTGTTTTAGTTTTATACTTCTATTTCTAGGATTTTTGATTACGGTACGTAGGAGGTGATATTAATTTTATATAATATCTATATCACTTTGTTATACATATATACTAATTATTAAAATTATTCTATAACTAAAGTTCTTATAAAGAAGATCTCTAACTTCTAATCTTTTTATCTTTATACTAGTTTTATCATAGTAACTTAGTACTATATTTAATTTTTTTAAAGGCTTCTTCTATATGAGAGAGAGAGTATGTTATAACTACCATCTTTATATTATATATTTACCTTTCAAATTCTATATACTATAAATATCTCACTACTACTATATATTACCATCTGACTATTTGAACCTATTAGTATTAATCATATATCCTATCCATTTATAAACTCGTTATTTAGAGTATTCAGTATAATATACGTGTTAATAAGTACGGACCTCTATTACTTTATATTATTTTACCTCCTATTAACACCCCTACGTCGGGGCTGTGCTTTACTTTGTATTATTATGAGGATTAGTCCTACCGTTTTATTTATCCACCTCATCCCCTGCATGATGGTGAGTCTAGGTTACTTGGAATAATTGAGTCCTATACTCATACCGATAGTAAGCTCACTATATTATAATTACTATGAATCTATTTATTTGTCATATTTTTACCACACACCACTATCAGTTATGAGTATTTTTGTGTTATAATATGTGTTATTTTTTCAGAGAGAGATTTTTTTTTTTAGTCAAGAATTTCAATACCCATTGGGTCTATACCTCGTTTTACAAGCAATGCATAATTTTTAATTCTATACTTTCATTCAATTAAAAGTGACGATTGATATATTATTTTATGTACTACGGATGCAACCGCTATTTGTTTTATTGGTCCAATTCTGCCATTTTAATCTCTTTATTTAAGACCACAGCTATCGTACTATGTCTACGCTTATCTCCTTATGCAAGTATATATAGCCATCAAAAACGTTTAACAAACCTTTTTTGTAATTAGCGAATGTAATAATTTAATCTATGCTTGCATAAAAAAGATCTTCAAGGGAACTTTAAATTAAGGCTTTAAATCTCTTCATTCTTCCTTCACTCAGGTCAGACTATATTATTTTTTTTTTATTAACCTCTTATTTATTATACTTTTAAAATATTATTATTGCTAATTTATTATTTCAATATTTTGAAATCCAGTTAATGTGGTCAGTGAGTCTCAGTACTCAGATATCTTTTGTTTTATGTTGTTTTTTTTTATATCGTAGTAATATGGATTTTTTAACCTCACATTTTGTTGCTAATCTTTCTCATTTTATTGCATATTTCCTTGTAGACTCCGCTTTCTTTACTCATATTCGTGTTTGCCTACCATGCCTCTACCATTGTTACATTTTAAAGTGGTTACCTGAAATCTAATGATTGTTCCCGTTCCTACTATTCTGAATCTGTAATGAAGGTTTGATATTAAGTGGGTGCTAGAATAGAATGCCGATTCGTACTTTGAGTTTTAAATAATATATATATTAAAATTAATAATACTTAATTATTTAATATATATGTATATATAATTATATATTATTATTTATTATTATTAATATATATATATATATATTTAATATATATATAATTATTATATAATAATAATCTATCTATATTAATATAATATATCTATTAATAATATATATTATATTATATAATCATATAACTATATTATTATTATAATATAGTATATATATATATTCTTACCCTTATTAATTTATCTTCGTGATTGCAGAGGGACGCAATATCTAAACCTTCAAACTATTATTGTGATTATTATTATTCTTAGTTATTACCTTTATTTATTATTAAATATTATTTTCATTATATTTTATCTATTATTTTTATTCTATTTATCTATTATTATTTATCTATTATATGACATTCTGTCTCATAATTACTCAGTCCCTGTCGCCAATTATATGGAAGATTTTACCATCTATATTCATTAACTCACTATCTAACATAACTTCATTAAAGAATGCTAATAATTAATTCTTATTATTTATTTCATTATTATTATTTCTGCATCATTGTCAATATAATTTATCACAGTATGCCGACCGAAGTTGCCCAACGGTAACACTGTCCCCATTGGCATTTTCTTTCACTTAAGGTGTCAATTTAGTTGTGAAGTTGAGTCCTTTTTCTTATAAGAAATTGCACTTTTCTCTGGTTGTACTGGTGATATATTTACCTATATAGGCAATTTGAGTAATGGAACGTTTAGGGGGCGCGCACCTTATGTGTTATAACTATATGTTTTAGCAGTTTTGGTTACTCTTTTATCGTGGGACTTATTGAGGCACACCCGGTCTCGTAAACGCCGCTTCCAACGTTCTTTAGATTTAGTTTCATTTATTAGTATTGTTAACATTATCCAGAGACCTAGCAAACATGAGGATGCACATCCTCACTCATATACTATACTTTATCCGGAATCTGAGTCTCCATACTATCTATTTATTCTTATCTGAGTATTTTTTATATCATTTAGGTATGATAGTTGCTTATTATATGGTACTATATTAATATGTATAGACTAACTTAAATTCTTATATTATATTACACTTAACGCCGATTCCTATACTATAAACTATATGAAGTACATGTCTCTTGTCCAATAACTGAACATAGTATATTTAATTGGTAGTGATTTTTTATCTGACCATATTGATGATCTAAACCTCCTCTTTACGTTATCATATACATGGAAGTAATAACGCTCGTGTGGAGATAGTGTGATAATAGATATATATAAATATATTATTGAGATGTGAGGTGATATAGCTTTTAGTTGAGGTGTATATATGTAGTAAATGTATAGATATTGAAGTTATGTTATATTAATAGTAAGTTACTATATAACATTAGTAGAGGTTGAGTGTATGTGAGTTATATTAATAGTGGACTATAACTTAGTCAGGCCTAGGGTGTGTTTTGATGTCTATTCACTTGATAACTATCCCAATATTTTGTGAGTCTTAATGAGCGCAGAGCACATTGTCATTGTACTGCTTACGCTTTATAAATTACATTGTTATGCTTTCTTTTTGCTTTGTTTGAGCGATGATGTGCATAGGAGAATCCGCTATGACATTATGCAAACTAGACACTATTGTATACCGTGTTCAGTGTCTATAGTCGTCAATACGTGATGAGAATTGATGGAGAGTGTGAGACAGTAAACCTATTTGATAGGTCATCAGATTCAGTTTATGCTAATGAGAGTGGTAGAGGAAGACCAGAGTCCTCAAGAGCCTGTATAAGAATTTGTGTGTACGTACTGCAAGTCCAAGGTTGATATTTCCGAGATATCGAGGATTTGCAGGGAAATATTCTAAAAATGTTTTGATGTTTTGATTTGGTTTTTGAGCTGTAGTCAGTGTTTTTTTTTTTGGCTTTTTTAGGGGTGCGTGATGCGACCCGATAAGGCGAATTATATTCTCTGCACACGTCCTATTTAAACAATTAAGCTTTAACAACGACCAACAGTATGACAACTGTAAAGACAGATTTATAACCCCTCAATATAAAGTAAGGACGAATATAGTATCCTTTACACCCGTTTTATACTGCATCACTTACATCACATTTCAGTTTACTCTACACAGAATAATCCCATACATTCCCCGCCCTCTTCTGTTGGTCATCCTTGATAGTTGCATATTCTAATTGCCCACCGACCCACATACAACTACACCCACGAGCAGCAATCACACACACACACCTCACCACGCTACAGAAGGGGTGGCTGCACACACAGCGAGCATGCGCCCCCGTGGCCGCATTTGGATTGATTATCAATGGCGCATGCTCCAGGCTATTTTGGACGCCCTTTTAACTTTTCACCTGGGTACGTGCTCGTTTCCCTTCCACCAGTTCTTTATGCACTCCATTCCTTTTATCCTACATTTGCAAACTTACACCACCATCATCACAACACACTCAACACAGTACACTCTTGTCCATTTTCCGCATTCTTTTTTGTCGCGTCGCTTCCTTTCATATAATTTCCACGAGCACACCACACCATCACTCTACAGCCCCATACATGACCAACATACACAACTATCCCCACACATTGTATCACCATGTCCCCCTGTAGTTGCTTAATGTTTACTTCCAGATAGTCGAGCATGTTCTTCCCCACTCTTTTCACATCTCACACATCACTCGAGTATACTTGATATAAAATAATTGTGCTTTATGATTATCTTAACTTTATACTATGGATAGGCACAAATTTTGTACAATGGCTTATGAATATCTTGGTGTTATAACCCTTACCTATTCCTTAATACATCTTTAATCAAGAGCGCGAATTATCCTACAATATATTTCTTTGATGATCAAATATGTCGAATATCCAGTCTCTTCATTTTTGAAATTATAACTCGGTATCTATCGTACATTAAGATCACAAGAATCTATAGGCTTTCTCTTCACATTCTCTATAGCAAATCACGTAAGCTCAATTCAAGATTATAAAATATCGTCCATGCTGAAAGATTGAGGGGGGGGAGAGGTAAAAAGATAAAGGTTTTTTTAATTTTTATTTTATATTTAGCTATTAGTTATTTATCAATGCTATTCGGTACTATAGTCTTGAAGCCGATTTCCAAAGATTACTATATTATATATTATTATATATAATAATATATATATCTTATTATTATAGTATATATTACATATTATAATATCATATCTATTATATATATATCTATATATATATATTATATTAATAATATAATATATTATTTATATTTTACCTTATATATATAATACATTAATTATATATTAAATTACTTATACATGGGGGTACGTACATTATTAGGTCTGGAGATTCCTGGTTGGATTTTATGGTCATATAATACCATAGAGTAAATTAGCCTAATAAGCGGCCACATATATATAATTACCCCCTGCACGCTTAATGGGCTACTACTTATGACATCTATCATATTGTTCAATAGCCACCCAATATCATAACCCCACCATAATACACATATTACTCATATAGTACAACATTATATACTGCATACTATTAACTTCTCCCCGCCCACTTTTACACGCACTCCTTTTGTATATTACATAGCTCAGTAGTAGTATACCCTATAGTTACCACTGACGTAATATTAGTGGGACAAGTTTTATTAGCACACATGCGTACCTATAACAGATCATAACTACTCTCACTTATTTTACCACTAAATTAATAATACCCTTGACAATACTTAACGACCTACACCCGAGGAACACACATACCTTCCTATGCAGCCGCCAGCCGATTTTGTCTTTTTGTACTATATGGTGGGGTCCTAGTCAGTGCCTGCACGCTACCTCTTGCACTTCTGCTATTACTATCCATTTTCACACGTTATTCTACAATAATCATGCACCACCCTTTTGAGTGTCTCATCATTGTAGTATTAATTAGTGTTAATACTCACTTACTATACAGCACACATATCAGCACATAGTCAACATTTCATTCTTTAACCAGAATAATTTCCAATAAGCAACTCTTTCTACCTCTCACCTACCAGATCAACGGTTCTGGTATTACCGCATAACCACATATTCCTCTAAATAACAATTTAGATAATAATACCTTTGGGTCACTACTCCTTCTATCTACTACAAAAATATTAAGACAATATATCAAAACATTGCCGAAGCCATGAACCAGCACATGCCAACTGTAATCCAGAAAGTTTCATACTACACTTAAAGCATTAGACTATGCTTTATCTAGTTTATATACATTCAAAAAGATGTAGACTCACATTCATTTAACTAAAAACCTTTCTTTTATTCATTCAACCATTCTTATTAGTACAAAACTTCATAGCAAAACTTACACCGAATCACTCGACATTATTAAATCCTTAGAATTTAAATGAACAGGACAATTCAATCAGCACACTCAAATTGTCCACCGAATCTAGAGAATCAATTACATTTGAAGTATTGGTATCATCCACAACTCTCCACCAATTATAAGATTTTTTTATAACCTCTAAAAACGTAGAACTCTTCATCGGAGGAGAAGGAAAGTAAGAAGACTGCATGGTGTGAAGAAAGGTATAAGTTAGGTTTACTCATTATCTTGGTTTTCGTCAATAAGTATTAAATCACGGAGGACTCTTCTCGCCTACGTTCTTAAGCTTACTTCACTGTTCTCTTTCTCACTTCCAGCAGCTAAGTAACACCAATACAGAATAAGAGGTTCTAACGCCCAGCCTATAATACATTCATTATGTCATACATTTATACTATCATAATTTATGCAAAATCAATCTGCGGCCACTTTATTTGACCTTGCTTATTTCTCGAGCAACCCTACCCATGGTACCGTGACCTTACTTGACAATCTAATTACTCTCCTAAATAACCTTATCATAATATGACCACATTAAGCATCACTCATGATATATCAACTACAGACCACCTCACGGTTCAAAAAATAATTTTCAGAAACCTCCTCGTTCCATAACATACAAAGAGCAGTTCTTCATGAGACATCCAATGAGCAAACAATGACTTCGATCCCCTCCTCAAATTGCACTCCACAACACTGCCAAACATGACTCCACTAATTGAGATGTCCTACCACCGGGGGCTGTAGCAATTGTGCACCCATATATCAAAGGTGGTGCACATAACGCCACCTGATTTATTAGTCGCGTTTTCCACAACTCTCTCGATACAGTTATACACAGCAGTCGACCGTGCTGAAAGCCAACACCAACACTGATACTTTCGATCTTTCTTAACAAAGTTGCGTATTAGACTTCCTATCTTCTAGTCAACAAAAACCCTTTGTGAATACCATATATAAGGTTGTGGCTAATGTTAATCCCAATCGTTATGGACGCGGAGACAATTTAATAATTAATAATAAATAATATATATTAATATTAAATATAAATATTTTATAGTATAAAAGTATATCTTATATCTAATATTTTTATTAAGCTATAGATCTTTTACATATCTATATATTATATATATATCATATAATATAAATTATATATATATATATATATCTATTATATATTTATAAAGTAGTCATAGTATTATATATATATACCTATTATAGTCGATATTTCCTATCACAACGCTCAACCTTTAATATATATATTAATATTATTAATATTACTAAATATTATTAATATATAGTTATATATATATATTAATACATAATATACTCATTAATAAAATTTATTAATTATGTATAATATTTATTATGATTATTGTTTGGGAGTAATGTATATGAGTGTAAGGATGAGTAGTATGAGAGTTTAGGCCTGTTATATAAAGAGATTAGGAATATATTTAAAACGAGATGGAATTAAGAAAGTGAGAGAAGAGAATGTATGAACTTTTATTTCTATAATAAGATTTTTAATAGACATTTTTTTTTCAATAGTGAGAAGGAGTATGATTGCAATATTGACCAGAGCAGAGAGTATCCTAGATGAGAAGAGTAGAGAGAGAGATAGAGGAGAGAGAAGAGAGAGCGAAGAAGGGAGGAACCGGCAGAGGAGTTTGAAGTTATTGTAGGCACTGATGCTAAGCTAAGAACGAAGGATGGGTGAGAGGGAGCCGGAGTTAGACTGTATCCGGAGAGAAGCCTGGGAGGCTGTAGTCCAGACCGGAGAGCAAGGCATGACACGACGACGAGAAGAGATGAGCGATATGATGGGGATCGATAGCTAGATCGACGATGAGGGAGATGAGAGAAGACAGAGGATGAAGAGAGGTACGAAAGCGTATGCAGACGGGACGATGAGTAGAGAAGGAGAGTAGTAGGGAGAGGGATATGTAAGAGCCAGACGAAGTATAGTAGGGGGAGGTAGAAGAGAGAAGAGAGAGAGACGAGGCAGTCAGGCCCCCGATCTGTCCCAGTACCGTATAGTTAGATGATCTCCTCATTCGGGAGAGAATTTCTCCCAGGACCCGTTCCTGTACCCTTTGTGGGCTCCCAACTGAAGTGAGCAATCACGAGAGGGAAAATAGTCGAATGGGTTAGTCATGCACGGGTTTCGCCATCATAGTTGTCTTCATAATGGCCAATTATAAGATTTAGAATATTATAATTCACTAAGTATCATACATGTAAGTCAATTACATCATCATAATATATTACATAATCATCCAACTCATCCATAACTTGAAAAATAGTAATCATGAGTGAAGAATACATAAGTACCACTAAATAAGTTTATATTAGATCGCAGACCAACATTATAAAATCAATTAATATTACATTAATTCCTATAATTAATTAGGACTACAGATTATTCCTCCAATTGTGCCCAATTAAGCAAATAATTATCAAATAAATTAACTCACTGCCCGACATTTAAACCATATTAGGTATAATATAATACAGATATCAATTACAGATAGATTAACATATGACATATAATATCAATAATTAGTTATAATATCATTTATCTCTCCAAACTTATTACTTATTATTATTTTACATATTATTTATATTACCTATGAATACCTTATTTCTCTCTGATACGCTTCCCCTCACGGAGTACTTAATAGCCTCTACATGATTTATAGTTATCTACTATTCTATACTCTACTACTAACCCTATTATATAGCTAGCACTACATAAATACTTTACAGTCAACCTACCTGTCTTACTTCTGTGCCAATAATCACTCATATTAATCACTCCACTTTCATCTAGGATCAAACATTGAATAATACATAATTGACCACTTATATACAATTAAGAGTCACATACTTATAATATTATGAGAGGTAATATTAGTTACTATAACAATCAACGCATATCAATTTTAATCTTACCATTAATTTATAATTCTCGGGCACCCGCAATTAGATTATGATTATTTTATTACATTATTCTCCCATGTATTATTCATCTGAGGATGTTCACTATACGACTGTGATATATTCATCTATTTCATTATACCTGCCATTTGTATCTATTTAATTTTATCTTCACTGGTCTACTCATCATTATTAATATCAATCCATATTATTCTTTTCTCCAGGTATTCCATCTATCTCTGAGTGCTACTATTTATATCACTACTTAATTTAATCTCTCACTGATTCTTAATAATTCCTTTTAGTCCCCTCAGCCTAGTTACTTATCTTGATTCTCACTTATTTATTTCATTTATTCGAGTGTGAGTCTTTAGATTTCTTCATCTTTGACAATTTTACGTGTAATAACTCAGTTATTCGCAGTAAATCACGCCACTTTAAAAGGTACACAGCCCCATAATCGTTAGCTCATTATACTCATCATTATCATCACTACGAGCTATTTACCTATACCCGCACGCTGGCTCCGATTCTATAGCCTATATCTCTATATAGCTATTCGTTATGTAACTGTGAGTATCACCCCTGTGTTAGGCCAGATCTGTTTCATGTACTACTTACACTCCTTACTTTACAATGACCTACTTCTAACCACCCTCACTGCTGACTTTAACCGAATTACTATCATGTACTGAGATATAACGGATAATATATATATGATCACAGTATACTACTACTCATATTACTCCAATTAGTACTAGGTACGCCTCTTATATCAATGTTCTATTACCTAGCTTTCTCCTGCTTCCTAGTATATAAGTCATCCTTATAACGTGAGAGAATATATAGTCACCTAATATGATTAACCTTTATATACTCCCTATAATTGAGCAGATCCTAGTTTTCTCAAACATATACTCACTACGTGGACGGGCTCGATATTATTAATTTACCTTACGTATATTTGCACCATATTTTCAACCTTATTAATTATGAGAGTCCTCAGTACGTATATTTTAGTATTTACAGACTTAACTATTTTTCACCCTGAAGCACCTCATTGGGAACTTGACACGAAGGACGAGAGCGCCTTTATTCGATATGGTATGGATTTGGGCTCGCTAACTCGCTCATAACATCGTTCTTACACGACAAATGCTAACGTCACGACAGCCACGCAACTCGGATGGCGCAAAAGGAGAGCAATATTCATCATCCACTCTATCACCACCCGAACCAAAGCACCTGTCCGTCGCAACCCTGGGCCTCAGATCCTCGCTTCTCCGCGCTCGCGGCTGGGTGTCTGGTTCGAGGGCGCCTACGTACAGTCAGAGCTACCGGTCCGCCGTTTTGCTTCCTTTATATATTTTTTTATATGTATTTACACTACTCAAAGGAAACAATAAACAAGATGAGGTCACCCATGAATAACCCCGCAACATAACTAACAATACACTCACAGTGCTACATACAACGTATCATACACATAACATTACCATACAATACGTACACATCTTATACATTAAATTTTACATCACCCAATTAGATACCTATTAGGTATCCTAATATTATACTAACCCTAATCACTAATTCTAATACTCCATAACATTATTAATATATATCATTATTTACCTATGGTTACTCCTATGTCTTATAGAACTTTCATACTAATATATTCATCTTTCATTTTGCCCCTATAGTCGAGTTCTCTATATGTATTCACTTACCTATTCACCTTTGGCATCTACTCTTACCTCCACATATTTTATTCTAGTTTTCTCGTACAGAGTGCCCATAATAAACGGTTTTACATTTACTTCTTTACAATTTACTTATTATCACTTCTGATAATTCTTTTTCTCCTCTTTCATTATGCTCGATTATTTCATAAACTATTCATTGATATTCCTATATATCACCTTAGACCCATTCACTCCACGCTACATAACAGTGATCACACTTACTATGTGTTTTTGAGCTATCAAGTCACTACGCATCTATCTCATTTTTTCTCACTATCCTTTCAATATTAATACTTCATCATCTACGTTTTTTACTATCGGTGGTAAACCACTATATGCCAATAACCGTGTCTCTCTTCTTTTCTATGCACGGTAATATTTTCACACATGAGTCTTGAGAATTATTTCAACGACCAATTTTCCGCCAGCCGGTTATATCTCATCTAACATATTCTTTTTAGAGTTATTCTGTACATTACCGTCTATGTTATTCATTTATATATAACAAGATTATTCACTCCGCCACTATTTACTTATTATTCGATTAACACGACTTCTTCTGACAACTTGGCTCTTTCCTGCTGCTATTTTCATCTATAAACAAGTAGTACTCTGGCTTTTGATATATTTAATATGGTCTACGGTAATATCAACCCACTCCTCACAATTTGGCATCTGATGAAAACCATAATTTAAATAGGTGATAAGGTACACAAGTACAGTTGCACACGGGGGATTGTTTTTCCTCAGTATCCTTTTGGGCTTTCCTTCCCAGTCTTGCTTTTGTTAACTTGCACTCCACCACAGGCATCTCTGGATGCTTTCACATGATGGAGATTTTTGTAAGAGAAAAATTTCTTATCATATGAATCCGTTCGCATCGATCTCTGTTTATGCGGAAATATGTCGTTACCACTCGAGATGTAGATCTTTCTCATCTCGCGCATTTTTATATCATCTCACAGCAGTGATTCTGATCCCTATGTCGCGAGCTCTGGGGCCGGCGCGATCATCGAGCAGGAGCTATATACACAATGGACAGGCCGGATATGTGCTCTATACCCCACTTGGGGCCACCACTCATCCGGCTCGCGCACTCCCGGTCCCGGCCACATTGAAACAACGCAACTGGCATTATCAAAGTCTTAAGTTTTGGTAAATGGGCATCGCCGGGGTCCTCGCTGTTCCCATCATTCTCCTACTATAGCTGTGTGTCTGGAGGGGTCATCCTCACTCATAAATTAGTCTGGATTTATGATGTCTAACGGTTTAGGAACGATCTTTTTCTTACTTCTCACTATTCGTCTGGCATCGATACTAGGTACCTGCTTACAATGCGGGATCGCTGAGCTTAATAACGAGTAAACCGTGGTCCAGAACTACCTTGTACACCGACCAGGTTTCTTTCTCGTCTTATCACCATCTGGTAAGACACATTTCCATTCGTTATCTTCAAAAGTAGAACGTCTTACATAAGAATATCTTTTCTTATCATTTAAAAGCTCGCATTTGGGTCTATATTCTTCATACCATAATTTGCTTGAGTTGTTACTATTTCTATTCAGAAATCCCAGCATCAGCCTTTCTCATATTTTTTCATACTATTACTACTACTGTGGAAGGAGTTATTATATCATTATTAACTATCATTTTTCACGGTATTTCTCATCCCCAGTGATTATTACCTATGTACCTTAACGGACTGACTTATTTAGTGGATTCTCGTACTAATATAATATGTAATTTTTATATTCGTAAGACTAGTTAATTATTTACCAATTCTTTAGTCCTGAGATACTAGTGAGGATATTTTACGTATAACTTTGATAAGAGAGACTAGTAGTAAATAATAGGTATTACGATTATAGCTTGTAGTTGAGTTGGCCAGTATTGGAATAATCAGGTATTATTAATACCGGTACATTGTAAGTTATTCGTTATATAATTTCAGGACTATTTCGATACTATTTATTATGTCGTATATTGGCTACTAATCGAGTAGTATTGTGCGTAAGTGCCTTTTTCAGAAAATCATTGCCCTAACTACTTTTCACGAGTCTAGTGTACCTTTTCTTCTCTTACCGAATTTTATTAATTCTAGATGCTGCCTCACCTAAATATTGAAGATACCATTTCTATGTTACACTCTCCAGAAAATACTCTTTTAGATCGATCTCATCATATCACATGATGCCTGATACATGAGGGTTAGAGGATGCCTTGATATTGCATCTTCAGTTCCTCAAACGGACATGGATCAAACTGTAAATATTGGGATTACCTTCGTGGACGATATATTTCGGCGTCGAGATTCGTTCGTTAGTCGGCGAAATACTATCAACACACTTGACTTAATGCTTTACCAACTAGTACCCGCCTTCTCTTATTGGTGCGCGATAAATCTCGTCTATTTTAGTTTCGGTGCTCTGAGATGGCTAAGTCGGTTGAGAATGCTGACCGCACACGCTTATACCCACTTGTTTTAATTTTTCCATATTCCTGTCTTGGTATCTTCCTATTCTTTTCTCCCACATATCTCGGTTTCACTCCCACATTCCTTCTATATTTTTTCACATAAACTTGTTAAATTTTTCTGACATATCTATACGCGGCATGTATTGTGGAACCGTGATTTACGTCACGTTTGTTGTCAGCATATCTTTTTAATTTCTCTCTAGGGGTGATTAGTTATACTCCACGTGTAAATTGCTACTTCAGTTCTTTATTGCTCTTTAATTAATGCACATTTTGAGAGCGTTGGGCTGGTCGCGGGAGGCCATAGGAATTTGGCCGAATTATAGGGATGAAGGCAGAGTTTATTCAGTACTTACTTATTCGTCTTGAAGATAGCATGATTGCGTGCTCCTTAAAAGTTTATTCTAACATAGGTTCGAATAAGTCATCCTACTTTCGGGCTTTTTCGGTACTTAATTCAACGGGATATGTTCTGGGAATGCTAGAGAAGAGTGTAATAAGTGGGTATAACTTAAATCATTTACTCACGTATCTACCTTACTTACGTACCCCCTGAGACTTAAAGATTTACGCTACGATATATCTACTGCTATAACCTTGAGTATTATTCTTCATCATTTGTGGTTCATAATACAATTGTATATACAAGACATTTACTACTTACTTTTTAAATTGAATAAGATCGCGTCTTGTTTACCATCGTCGGTTGTGTGGGTGCCGTCTGTCTTTGCCTTCGTAGGGCGCTTGAAAGAGAGTGGATGCTCTGGCGGTAAACAGAGTTTCGAAGTTAATCCATGCCGTGCCGCCTCTTCATCGATTTCATAATGATTTGGTTATCATCTCAGAATTCTATTTATATTCTCCTTATCGTTACCCTTAATTACCATTTCAGAGGCGGCGTCTATTCATTAATTAAACCTTTTTTGGACGTCAGTGGGTCGACGAATTGTCTTTCTGTTTGGCCAAACTACATCACTTCCGTTCTCTTGGGCCTCACTTTCGTTTCCGGCGTCTATTCCTTCTCTATTTCCGCGCTCTTCTGCATCTGCGCATGACACTTCTCTTTAGGTATGTTCCCTCTAATGCTTCCACTTTCCGTTACCTAAATACTTTTACACTTGATCGGGATCGCAATGAATCTCTTATTAGATTCTTACTGAAATACTGGCACCATACCATGTACCCGTTTGGATTTGGCCAAACGGTCAACCCAAGGATGATGCATTACCTTTACTCGCACAGTATTTTTTATTTGATGTTAGTAGTGAGTGTCAGGTGTTGGCGCTTTTTTTTGTATCCCCTGTCAGGCTGTTTCTTTCCGGGCCTTTTAGTCCTGGTTGCGCTTTCTGCTATCACTTACACTAGTAATTGCTTATACTGCTATTTTATTTGCTCTATCTAATGCACTGAACAACTACTAAGTCACATTCTTCATAGATCTGTTTTCGACTTTTATTATTCATCCGATTACCGTTCATCAACTTTTTCACTCCTTGTCTCTTTGCCCATAATTATTTGATCTAATGATTCATTCATTCTAACATATTATTCAACATTTTACATTTCTAACAAACTTCATATTGATACTACTTGCTTTCTCAAGGCTTGGCTCTGCATTATTTTGGCTTTCCTTCTATTTTCTATAAGGTTTCATCTGCTCATCCATTCAGGAATCCTCCTTTTCTTTCTGGTCTCCCACGATGACACATCATGACTATTGTCCTATTCCAGACGATTGGCAGTTCTCCGAGTTGTTGCCGGTCTGTTAATGCTGGTGTGTCGCGTCACGTGACTGGTCGACCGTTCATTTACATCTCGACGAATATATTGTAAGTGCCACTTCTATTTACTCATTTAGGGTATCTTAGCATTGGGACGTCTACTTACTTGCTATGATGTGGGAGCATTGACGTCCTATTCCCAAGAGCCATATTTATTTGGACCGTGGGGGGTGCGTCTTTTTATTGATCTCTGGCTGGCCTCCGCTATAGACTGTTTCCAAGTCTTCCCTGATCTTTCTACTTTTTAGCTCTATAGTGCTCAGGTTTGTGGTGCCTTCAAGTACTTGTTCAAAACTATCGTCGGGTCCGATAGTCTTGGCGGGCTGGCTTTGTGCGTCCTTTGACTGGTGAGTGCTACATATTGCTCTCTCGGAGTTGGTAATCTCTGTCATAATAGTGGTTGTGTTTGTTCTATGGAGATTCAGGTACTTTCTTTGCTCTATCTCGCTCATTTCATAGTAATCTTGAGTCAGTTATCTGCCACATCGCGTAAGCTCTGTTCCATTTGCATACTATTTGAGCCTTTGATTGAGGCGGACTTATCTAATGGCTCCATTCTCTTGATTGGGCTTTTTCCTTAATTAAGTGTCATTAAATTCCTTCTCGCTTTCCTTTCTTTTTGCGAACCTTAGCTTAGTCCTAGGGTCGGTATGTCATCAGTATTTATATTTCTTCACCAGGTTTTTGCGATTGTGCCGTAACACATATTAACGTGTATTTATAGATTAAATGTGTTAGATAGGAGGTGTAATAAGAATCATGCTCACATGGATCATGAGGATACTCTGAGATCTACGCCTCTTGTAATTAGGGAGGTTTTTTTCCACCAACTCTTTTAGAGAGAGATCCTAGTTCTAATTTTTCTATCCTTTCAGTAAAGATCATTTCCTTTTGCCTTATAATGGACTATTCTGTGCTTCTGAATCTTCGTTCTTTCTTCTATTGGTTTAATGCGCGACATTCATATCCTATCATATTAGGCTAGTTATATTACTGGTATTGTACATAGTTATTATATCTATTCTGAACTTAATTCATTATATATATTCTTCTATATTGGCATTGGGTGTATTGAGTTATGTTAAGCCGTTATTGGGGTTATTGACAGGGTTGAGGCTTTTACATACTATATCTACTTTTGGAGTATATAGCTTATTATATATATAATAATATATATTATATATACTTGTAGTTGAATATAATATATATATATTAGAGCATTATTTAAGTGCGGGGCGTTGGTGGGTGAGCTTAATTACTTTTCGAGTGAGCTTTTTATGTAGTTATACTTAATATATGTACCAGAGGTATAGACTACCTGTTACCGCGAGTCGCAGACTCCCGGGTCAAGTCAGTTCTCCCTCAGCCTAACATACGAATCCGGATCGAAGATGGGTGTGTACTTGACGTGAGAATTAAGCGAGTTTCCGTAGGATCAAGGAGCAAATCCTAAGTCCCGAGAGTCGAAGAGTGTAGATTCTTAGCTGCGACAGTGCGGTCAGTCGGCCTTGATCCCCGATTACTGGGCCAAAGTTTGCGGCACCGTTGAGTGAACTCCCTTGAGGTTTTCCGTGGACCCAGCACTTGGTGTGGTTTCTTCTGCTTTTTTTTATTTTTTGATTTCGTATGATCCGCTATTTCCGAGCGCGTAAGTAATCTGAAACATACATTTCTCTCACTGCCCTAAATTATAAAATACATAAAGTATTTAACAGAAATATTATAACATTAGAAATATTCCATATTATTTCATTATATTATATTATCATATTTCATTTACTATCAATATACTGTCATTTAATTTTTTTTATCCTGTATATATATATACATATATATATATATATAGTATTTACTTTTGAATTGGTACAGTTTATTATATTGTTTATTTCGTATATATATTTTCATACTCACGTATTTTATTCTGAACCGACCCTCAGATTAACTTATTTTATTGAGTTATCTACTATTTCAACATTATTTTATATCTTATTAATTATTATATTTACTACCTTAGGCATTTTATCTATTGAAACCTGAGGCGATTGATCCATGATACCTGTATATAATGATATAATTATCATAATTGTAATAAATGATATCATCTAGTATGGTGGACCCTCTTGCGAGATTCATATAAGATCATGGTGTATTATCCACATCATAACATATAAACTAACTAACTTGATTAGATATAGAGTGACTAATTATGGTAAAGATAGCATTTATATAAATATCTAAGTTAATTTGTCTAGCCCTACATTTATAAGCTATCATTGTCATATATATATAGTTGAAATAATAATTATTAAAGATGTTATATATATATAATGATTCTAGATATCTATCAAATTCTAATTGCTTATTTTATTGGGGAACCATTTAGTAATAATAAATACAGTGAAATCGTTACCGAGACCAATATGAATTATACCACTGTAGCATCCTGCAATATGCATTATCTACTTTATGAGGCTTAAATGTTAATTGCAATTAGATTTCCGTCCGAGATATCTTAACTTATTATATTACCATTTGAGGCCTGGCTGTCTTACTTACATAGAGTGAGTATTAATAGCTATATACCTCTACATAGTTACATTTTGAGTTTATTTTAACTCTAGGCTTGTTTAGAGGTACATATATATTGATCCTAGCCTTATAGATATTTTTACCCCACTTATATAGTGAGGTGAGTTCTTATATCGTGATTTGAATAGCGCCTTTGTCATTACTCTACTATTACTATCATTACATTAGTGAAACAAGATACATTACAAATATATACATAAAGCTCTTCAGAGCTACTATCATTCAAACATTTGTTATTAGCTATAACCCATCTATTAATCCTTCTATTAACATCGTACTAGTAGTCATTGAGAGCGGGACTTCCGCGTTTACTGCTTCTATATATTATATCTCTTCTATATATGTTTGCTCATATTTTGCTCTATTATACTATCTCTCTATACTTTATATTTTGCTCTACCACTAATATATCATATGTTTTCATATATCATATATACTATGCATCTCTATCTACTTATCTTCTATATATTATTACTGAAAGTCTCTACCTATTCTATCATTTCTATATTATCTATATTTATATCATCTATCTCTTATTCTCGTATTCGACTACTTCAGATTAAATATAGAATTCAATTATTTCAATTTCATATTGCATGTTTTCAAATTTACCATCTCTCATTATTTCTCGTATTTGTAGACTTTCGTTCCTTCTATATATAGTATTTTATATATTTCTTCATATCTTTCTCTTTATATCTAATATCCTCTACTACTAATACTATCTATGAGTCTATATTTTTTTATACTCTTACTTTAATTATCTATAGTATCCCATCTTATCATTCTCATATTACTATTTCTTTATCTATTTAGTTCATCTCGTTCCAATCTATATTATCTACTATATATATATCCTCTCATATATATTCAGTATTCTGAAAATTATTAAAATATCAACAAAACTCACATCATAAATCTCAAATATAATAGTAAATTAAGAAATTATTTACTTCTCTATTATTTATTTTTTATACTATCTTCTCATAATTTATAAGGTATTCACTTATTATCATTATTATCTTATCTCTTTACTTTTTATTATATGTCTCTCTGATATATTCCATATTAGTCGTTTAATTGTTATTTTATTTAAATCATGTTCATCATGTTTTATGTTCTAATTATAAGTCGTTTAACTATATTAATAATATTATACTTACAATATTCCTTATATTATTCATCCTATTCGTATTGTTTCCTATTATTAAATATCTATTATTTACTATTACTATATCATTATACTTTACCTCTACCTATATATTATATCTCGTATCTCTCATATCACAATACTCTACTTTATCGTCTATTAGTATTATATTCCTAATATATATTCATATATATCTCTATCTATCTATTAACTACCTATGCTTTCTTCTATATTTTCTTATTATATCCTCTCATCTTTCGAGTTGGATCCTTTCATATTCTTATCTCTCTATTCTATCTCTCACTATCTTTCTTTTCTCTCGTCTATCTTATTATTACTATATAATTATATCTATTCTTAGTATATATATCTTCTTATATTCTTTGTCTAGATCTCCATTATAAATTTTTTTTCTACTATTCTTTTTATCAATTCTATCTCTATTATCTCACTTATATTATTCTATATTTTATACTCTATTATATTTTTATCTATTTATCATCTATTCATCAAACATATATATATATCCTATACTACATATATATATCCTTATAACTAATCTATATCTATATATATCATAATATTCTCTTCATTTATAGGTTATTCTTTCTTTAAATATATATCTATCTATTTTTATTGTATATTATATATATAATATAATTATAATATAATATATATAATATATATATATCATATATAATAATATATAATATATATAATATATATTAAAGATTATATAAAATTTATATAAATATAGTATAATATATTATTAATATTTTATAAATAATATATATATAATATATATAATATAAAATATAATATAATTATTATATATATAATTATATATATTTATATATATTTATATATAATATATATATTATATATATATATATATAATATATATATTAATATATAATATATAATATATATATTATATTATATATATTATATATATATATATATTATATATATATATATAATATATATATATATACTATATATATATACATATAATATATATATAATATATATTATATATATATAATATATAATATTATATATATAATTATATATCATATATAGGTATATATTATTATATAATATATATTATATATAATATATATATATATATTATAATATAATATATATATATATTATATATATATACGTATATATATAATATATTATATTATAATATATAATATATTATATATATATTATTTTAATATATAGATTATATATATATATATATCATATATATAATATAATATATAAATTATATATAATTATTATATATATATAATATACTATATAATTAATATATATGATAGTAATATTAATTATATTATATATATATATATATATAATATTATTATATTATAAAATATATATTATATATATATATATATATATTATATATATATAATATATAAATATATATATATAATATAAGTAGTGCAAGAAGGTCGTAGAAAGCCAGCACCAACGGTCCATTCCGAAGTTGCAACCTGATGTTGCAAAATGTTGCAAAGCAACTTTTGCAACATTGGGTTTTTTCAAGGTGGTGTCAAAGTTAGGGTTTCAAGGTCGGTGCGACCGAGTAGTCTGGAAGGACCGACTTCGAGGTTCTGAGCCCTAACTCAGATTTAAGCGCAACTTATGGATTTAGCCTTCCAAAATAGGGTTTTGGGTTCCTTGAAGGATTCAAATGTTCGGTAGAGTAGTTCTGATGATTCAATCGATTTATCGTGATCGATTACCTATAAATCGATCTTTAAATCGGATGAACAGACAATGATCATATTTTAAGACTGAAAAATGTAATGAAAGAAAATATTCAATAATTAACATTCGATTAATCGCTGTAGTATTCGCCGCTTTTGAACGCCTACAGCTTTTTTCAAAACGTATAAGAGGTATAGGTCTGATAATAATAATAATGTATGTATGGGACTACAGACGAAATCCGGTAATTCAAGTCTGTAGGCAATGTAATAAGGTGGGGTCCCCCGAGAGCGTAGCGTACGCTCGCGTTTATACCCTATTTGGCTTCCAAACCGAGTTGGTTAAGCCTAAGGCTAATATCGGACCCAGGTGTTCGTGCGCATGAGAGAGAGAGCGAGCGAGCGCGCACGCGCGTGCGTTGAGGACACTCGTCTCAGTGTGTATTATTATTATTATTTGTCGATCAAGCTAGCCTATGGGAAAGCGAAATGAGTCGAGAAAAACGATCCTGTAAGGGAGTCGTTTTTTTTACGCCCCCGATTTTGGATTTCGCGAGGTTTCTTCTCCATCCGGGTTCTGATCTGAATATAATATCTACATGGGTTAGAGTTAACGTACTGCTTTCAAACTTGTATATGTTCTATGAAGGTGATAAACTGATCACCGATTTTGGTGACCGTAGGGTCACCCAAGGGGGTTGTTGCCCCGTTAAGCAGCGAGTCAAAATTCATGCTAAACATGTAGGAAGGCTTAACGTATCGGTCTATAAATTTGTATGTGAGTTATATGATGGACGTAATCTCGTCGGGAGACGAGATTAGTTCTCTGCGTCCCCTGTGAAGGGGGGATGCTACCAAAAAATAAAATGATCGTAAAGACTGAATCGGAGAAAAGGATGAAGGGATGGAGTCGGAATTGGAGACGACAGTGGAGGATTCGGTTTCGAGTCAGGGCCCAATCCGGAGTGCGGTCGCCTTCTGAAGAAAGAAAAGAAGAAATGCATGGAATGCAAAACAGAGGAAGAGAAAAAGAGAATGAGAAAGAAAGAGGAGAAGGAGTCAGAATGAGGAAGGAAGAATGAGAAAGAGAGGAAGGAAAAGAATGGCAGAAGACGAGCAGAGTCGGTACCGACACGGTGCTGGAGCTGGTGCGGTCCGAATAAACAGTCGTATAACAACATGTTGGTGTCCTTATAAGGGTTATCAAGGTCGTAGAGTTGAATATGATGGTTATAAGCTCATGTAGGGTGTCTAGGACCCCATTCGGGGGACCGGCTGAAAAAAAGAGCACAGCGTACAAAAAACAAAGGAGGAATGAGAAGGATGACAAGATGAAGCGAGGAAGGAAGAAGAATGGAAGAAGAGGAACTAGAAGTTGACAGGCAAGCACACTTTGTGCTAGTCTCCGGTGGGAGCTGAGTATATAAATATTAGTGTAATGATGCATTATTGGTGTCCTGATTGCCATTGGATTGTAGATTTCGAAAATATGGTTTCAGAACTCAGAAATAAAATAAATAAATAATAAATAAATAAATTTCTAACTTTTTAAATGTTAAAGAACAATCTTGGTTGAAAAATACCTAAAGCATAATACTAGTTTTTTCGCAAATTTTATCTGCACCTTCCGCGCTCCTTGACTACTGTGATGCTATTGTCTATTGATTAAGGTCATATTTCGAGTAATCATTTCGAATAAACATAACATAAATCAAGTTCTTTATACAAAGCTAAACAATATATGCTCACGTAACAAAAGTTTTCACATTAATAAATTACTTGTTCATCTGAATATTATTATAATGCCCAAAGACAAACATTACACATCTTAAGCAGGAATGAAACTTCAAAGTTAACAAAGATCCACACTTAACATCAGAAACGGTAACTAACAGCACAAAACTAACTTTAATATCACTATTTTGTCAAGCATGTTCTAACATAACAATGTAATTTTACTTATAACATGGTAATGATGAACAAAAATTTTACTATACTTGTGTAATCATCATAACAGAACCACGAAAGTGTGCCAGTCGTCAAAAAGTTTCAAATTATAAGTCAAATAAACGATTAACGAGACGAAGAAATATGTACAAAGGCAACCAGACACATTTCAACAAGAATAACATGGTTAACATTAGCAAATGTTTCACACTTAACAAATACGTAAATTACTACAGGCGGCACAAAAGCAACTTATGTATCTCGTAGTATTAAGATTATGTATTAAAGTTTAAATTTTACATTAAAATAGTAATTTTTAACAAAAATTTAGAATAACTTACTACAATCTAAAACTAATGGGTAGGCAAAAAAAGTAATAGTCTTTATGTCTCTGTCAAAGGCTAACTATAGCAAACAGATTACACACACAACCAGCCGAAGTAACGGCTATCATTAACCAACTTAGCCAGTATAGCGAATCAGCGGAATAATACAAAGTTTTCATTTTTTATTCATTAATTTTCATTGAAAAGAGTGTTTATAAAAACATAGAGTTTATGTTTAAATATATAACATTCATTAATCAGGAGATCAGTGGATTCAACGTTGGGCTCTGTCTAATATTCTCTAAAGATTACAGCCTCTGAAGAATGTAGTATAAAGACATTCAGTAGCACTAAATCATTTTTCGGCATATTTTGATTCAAAATTCACTCATTCTCTCATAAAGAAGAGTCTCATCCAGATGATAGTTATTAAAGAATTCCTGATTCTGCATTTATACGGGGAAACACATTTTGGATGTAAATATAAAGATTAACCATGTGCTATATATATTAGATGTCTCAGAAGTATGTCAACATGTAAGATGTGATGTTATCGTTTCTTATTTTAACGCAACGGCTGTATATTTTTCAGGTTGTTCGATGGTGAAACCTCGTACATGTGCATAAGGTCACATTCAATCGATCGGGTTTCCAATATTGGGCGTCCTCAGAGTTTAATATTGTCACACGACGAGAACAGCACGTATATTCTATTAGAACACTTATGTGTCTTCCAGTTAGAGTTATTAACTAAAACTATGACTCTCGATAAAACCTTATCCTCATACCATGCAGCAGCGATGTCGATAATCCTGATGAATCCTGCAGCACAAACGAATAAAGGTCCTAGTTATTTGAACCTTTGGCATAATACAAGCAACAGTACGTACTGGCCCATTTGTTTAGCTTAATATAAATGACGACATCATTGGGATACGATAGCTCCTCGTGAAGATAATCAACAGATTGTCAGAGATGCGAGGAGATGTTCATTCGGTGTAGTAACAGTGAGAAAATGCCGTACTACGAGAATACGTATGCGTTAACAACTTATAGGTAGAGATTCTTTCTTTTCGCATCAAGAGAAAGTAAACAAGAATACAACGCCATAACGAACCACATCAGTTCAAAAAGGGTATATATTCTCGGTAGACAACAACAACAACAACAACAATAACAACAAGCAACAACAACACACAACAGCAACTAACATAGTAAAAAGTTCTTTATATACTAGCAACGAATATATGCTAAAGTAGCATAGTTTTTTACATAAGTAAAGCTAACATAGCATTACCAGAAATAATGATAATTAGTGCAATAAGCAAAATCAACACACCTTACGACAGAATAAACAACTACATTAAAAGGTCCATACTTAACAGCGAAAAAGTAACTAACAATGCAAACGTAAGCCTATTACAACTCTTTTTTCAAGCATATCTTAACATATCCGTTAATTATTTACATTAACAAATGATATACGTAGCATTTAGAGTATCTTTCAACATTAAGCAATAGTAAAACCAGGAATATTTTTAGGCTTATCTCTTACACACACACCTCTATCCTTGCAGAAAATTATCAACATAACATGAAAATGATTTTATGCTTAACCATCTACTAAAGTGATGCAATACTTATTATAATTTTATTAAACAAACTGGTAAATCGGGCAACTGCGTATCATACAGAT